>JAZHYW010007196.1:0-147200 GCA_037355805.1 Ixodes ricinus | reverse complement strand
TTCGGCTTCTTAAACTATCGCGCTACGATTTGATGCAGCGTTGCCCACAGGTGGTGCATTTTTACTATAAAATTTGCAAAGAGCGAACTCACCTAAGGAAAAAGTAAAAAAAAAAGGACTTAACTGGATTCCATGGAAACGCAGCAAAGTCACCAATTGGAGACCGGTGGCTTCGCTGATTCCCTCATTAGAAAGATTGCTGCATCATTGTTTGGCTGAGTCCAGTTTCTGACGTAGCACTCAAACTCCAGTCTTTGCCAAAGCTAAGCAGTACGGCTTCGCGGGTGTTTCTACAGGGTCAGATAATGTCTTCCTCCCTTAGGGCCGGTTGTACCAACGCCGCTTAGTGCTAAGCGGAGCTTAGCCGGGAACCTAAGCTAAGTTTCGGTTTCGTTCGGTAGCACACAAAATCGCTTATCGCTAAACCTAGCATTAAGCTACGCTTATCGTTAGCGCTGAACATTGGGCGCTGTGCTTTTAGTTGTTTCTTAATCCTGGATTTAAAACATGGCAGCTGGTTTGTGGCGGTCGACGCGGGGGACGAAATTGGTTGTACAAAGCGTTTTAGGGTATAACAGCGTGAGAGTCTCGACAGAATGACCTTCGATTGTGACAAGGATGCAAAATATTGTTGCGTGAAGTGTTTATCGACCCCTGTTTTCAAGTTGGCTCTCCTGCTCTCAGTGCGTGTTAGCCCTAACCGAGATACGTATGGAGCTGTGGGGATCACGTCAGTCTTCTCGTTGGTTATTCTGTCAAAGAGCTTATACGTATGTACTTACTGATTTTCGCATAATTGTAACGTATTGTTATTTATTACCTTGTTTATTCCTGCAATGCATATCCTTCAATCCGATCAGCGCGTTGAATAGTGGCAGTACATGATATCGGCGATCAGCTGATTGTCGACACTTCAGCTGTTTGCGTCAGATTGCGGCGCTTTTAAATAATAAAACAGCAAAAATTCAGTTTCTTTCGTTTTCTGAGGTTCGAGACAATCTTCAGTGAATTTTCTCTTGTCTCACGAGTAGAATCTTGGAAATAAACTGCATTAAGGTAGCAATTTGGGCCAGTTGCTTCATGATCACCTAAAAAGCGCGAAACAATACAAGGACGAGGAAGTAAACTTTAAAAAATCCTGCAGGCGTAGTGCACAAGAAAGTTTTGATAAACAGGTTGCACGGCTTAGGAGCGCGGGTTTCCCTCAGGGCACTCTGATCGAGGTGGCAGAGAGCCTGGTAAAGAATATTAAAGGATTACAGAGGCAGCCCCGTGAGAGGAATACGATGAGGCCGGTGTTCATCCCGTATATGCATACAGTCACGCAAAATCTTAAGAAAATTGCCTCGCGTTACGATGTCTCTGTGGTGTTCAGTGCGCGGAATAAGCTGGGGCGGCTGTGCCTTAGGATCAACAATCCCATTGTATCGAAAGATCCCTGTGATACCAGGCACCGCACAGAATACACGGAGTGTACTCCGGGTGTTGTCTACGAAATTCCTACGCCATGCGGCTCTTCTTATATAGGCCAAACGGGAAAGTGTTTCAATTATCGTGCACGGGAGAACGCCGCGGCGACGAAAGCCACTCCATCGGGACATCTTGCCACTCCCACTCACTGCAGTTGTTGCCCATGTGCCCCGTCATTTGGCGACACCAGGTTTCTGGCTAGATGCCCGGATAGGGTTTCTAGAGAACCGCATGAGGCCTTCGAAATCCAGGCAAAAGGCAAAAAATGCATAAGTGACACGTCCCTCCCTTTATCGGGGAATGAATATTCTTTTTTGTTACGGGGGTTAAACAGAACGTAGGAGAGAGTTTGTGTTTGTTCGAAGCTATACATTTACTTCCTCGTCCTAGAACCTTGGCTTCAGAAAACTGCATCGTTCCATAACCGTAACTTTTCTAGTGATCGCGCTTTTTAGGAATATTTTGCTTTATAACTTTAATTCGTGGCGACGACAAATCGTAACGACTACATTGTGAGTTTCGTCCAGCGCTGTATTGGGGCAGGCTGGGGCAGGTGATGCGAAGAGACAACCGTTCTCATCGGCATGATGTGATGTACTAGTTGGAGGTTTCGTACTTCAAAGACTGCCGCCGTCTATTGGTATGAACTCCAGATCTGCCTATAATCACTCGCGAAATCGCTTCTGGTTCCGTATCAGCAGCAATTAAAAAAAAACGGTTCTGGGCGACCTTTGCGTCTTCAATAATTGACAGTTTGTATGATCATTAAAGGTTCCACCAGTACTATCGCTTTGATGTATTGGTCGTTATACCTTCTTTCCCCGTCACTAAAAGAAAATATACGTAGTTCCATTACCAAAGGGTTTGACACAATCAAGCCATTTTAAGGTGTCATTCCTGTGGTTGACTGCACACCCCTTTCTATGCAGTCACCAACGGTAGAACATGTCCATCTCAGTTGCGGTAGGTGCAGTGTGCAGAAAACGTTGGTCCACCAGCTGTTCATCGAAAGCATTCTGGTACGGTGTCCAAATCACTGGATAGGAGCATTTTTTTAACAAATGGGCTTTTAAGGAAGATGTTGAAAGAGATCAGGTTTGGCCTTTTCTTGTGAGATGAAGGCTCCGCTTGCTTACACGACATCATGACACTAGTTGCAGCGCCAGAGACGATTGCCAAAGAGAGGAGACAGGGCTCATGATTGCATCTTCATGTTGGTGCTTAAGACCTCCCTTGAACAGCTGCATGCTGTGACTATTACATGCATTAAAGTTTTGTTCAACATCCCTTCGACTATGCGCTCCCATTTTGTATGCTTAAAATGATGTGTGCAGTGGCGCAGGCAGGGGGTGGTTTGAAAGGCCGAACCCGCCCCCCCCCTCCTCCCTGAAATCATCACTTTTTTTTTTTTGTTAGTAAAGCCAGACAAATTCTGAAGGACTGCCGCCCAAAGGTTGGGGACGGCCGTGCCTGTACCCGTGAATTGTACAGTACATTGACTACTGTACGCAAAAATGAAACAACTTCCCCCCCCCCCCGAAAATAATTCCTGCTATACCAGTGGCTGTGTGTATGACGAAAGTCATACATAGACATATCCACCCAATGGAAGGGCAGTAGGGTGTACAGAAATGCTGTTTTTCTGATTTCAAGTTCAGCCTGACGACTGGGCACTGCACTTTCCGGCATCGTGGCAACAGCAGTTCTTCATAACATGGTGCTTGAACAGATCGAAGCAATACTCCCTGTGGATCTGAAGCTGTAAGGCATTGGCGTGTTTTCTCAGCTGTGCCAACCGAACAGTCTCCTTGCAGCCTATGATAAGAGCAGCACTAAGACCATTCTTATCAACTGTGTGTTTCTGACGCGCCTAAGTGCTCCTCGGCATGGCTTCAAAATGCTGAATGAGCATCATAAGCAACACCATTTTTTGATCAGTTTCCTGGTCAACAAGTGGATGCTCTGTATTGTAGAGACTCATTTTTACCTTTAGTTCTTTTATTAATTTCACAGCTACCTTTATAAGTGATACATTTTACTGTACTCATATGTAATGGGGCAGCTTCTATAGTCATATTCTCCTACAATTCATTTGTGCAAGTAGTGTGGTACATCATTTTCACTGGTGTCACTGTCCCCTAACCTTATTTTGTAATTGATAGACCAGAAGTGCAAGTTGGGCTAGTCTCATATTTGCAAAGAGGAAGAGGTGAACTTAACACTTTGCCACCCTAGGCAGTCTAAAAGTGCCGCCTCCCCTACCCTCACATAAACATACATGCGAACTGATCGTTTCACCCCAGTTCTAGGGTATTCTTTAAGGCGGTTACCAATATCCCCTTTTGTAACAACTTGTATGATGTCGAAGTTACAATGGTCTACAATACCGTCTAACGATGAGAAGTGCAAAAGTTTGAACTTGTTTGCAGTAAAGTAATTTTCGATGCATTTCAAGCACGATGGAAATTGTTTGTTGGTGCAGTACCACAAATACAAGCAGAGGAACACAAAGCATATCACTCTGGATGAAGTTGACAATTCTCTTTATGAAGGCGTCTACTCCAATTAATATCTTCTAGCAATCATTTGTCAGTGTCTCCTCCGTTCTCTGGGTTTTTCTTCGGGATCCGTGTTCGTTTCATTACTTGGAGTTTCGTATATCTCAATCACATACCTGCCTAGAGCCACTTGCCAAAATTTGGCACCCACCTGCTTCTCCCTAAACTGCTGCCATGAACAACTGCCTACTCTGCATATTGATAAGTTTGCCACTGGAGATAGGAACTTTAAGGAAAAACAGTAAGCAACTTGGATGGAGCACTAGATTGTAAACATTGTAAGTGCTTACTTCAGTTTTTCTTTGTGTTTCACATATTGCTGGTGTTTTGCTTGTCTGTACCCTAGTGAAAAATACACCAGGTTGAGAGGTGGTGTGACTTGATGTGACACCAGACTTTTTCACAGATGTGATTTGGGACATTTTCACACCGGCAATCTGGTGTTCTGGTGTGACACCAGAAATCTGGTGTGCTGGTGTGACACCAGCAATCTGGTGTTCTGGTGTGACGTCAGGTTTTGTTGTGGTGTGACACCACAGCACCTGTTGACTGGGTGTTGCTTTACTCACAAAAAAGTGTACAATGATAGGTTTGCCAATAACGCTGCTGTCATAATTACTTCATTCAAAACAGCAAAGAAGCACAGCAGCAAAACCTCGGAAGCTTTACTTTTGTATGGGGTTGGCCGTAATCAAATGGAGCTTCTGCGAAGCCACTGCCCTGCGTCGTAAAACCGGACGCCCTGTCGTTCCGCAATTCTTGGCCTTTTAGCTTGCGGCTGACTCGTGTCTTAGTTACGCTGATCTGTTCCGCGTACCCCTCCGCGCCAGTTATCTCCTCTTCTTAGGCATTATATTCGACAGATGACTCGGTATCCTTGTCCAGTTCTTTAAGGGAAGCCTCCTTAAGTAGAATAATATCAAATCTTTCTTTGAGCTCACCGATGCAGGTTAGATCCGTGGCCAGCAGGATGCCAATCTCGTAGATCTCTGTTGTGGCGGCTCGCATGGTAGTCCTGACTCACTTCAGGCGGTCGACGCCCTCCTGGCTCGTAGTAGGCATGATCTGGCAGTTAATTCCCGGGTTTCGGCACCAAGCATGTATATAATTACTAGCTTTGTTTGTTGTTTTGCTACCAGACTATGTCTAATTATCTATAGCTCGTCAGAAGTCAGGAAAGCGCACCAACACACATATTTTCGGCTTCGACACACAGAGATGACTCCTTTATTTTTTCAAACTTCAACAAGAATACAGGCGGAAAGGGAAAGGGAAATCCTCGAAGAGGCGAGCGCTCCAAGCTGCTCAAGGCCGCCCGGGAAAGTGCTGGGGATGAGGGGGACCCTTCTTGAGCACAAAGGAGCCCTCCGCGGGGTCTCCGGCCACCACCCAGACGGGAGGAAACGAGGCACCACGCCGGGGGAAGGGGCGTCACACAAACTAGTAAAAAGCAAGCTCGCGGACGGGGGAAAAGTCAACAAAAATACAACACTGGTTTCACATCAAACTGGTTGGTGAGCACACCAGGCTTCCTGGTGGGCACATGGGCCCGTGTGGTGTGACACCAGACTCTCTTGGTGTGCCCACCAGGCTGGTGTGCGGGTACACCAGCATCTCTGGTGGGAACACCAGGCTGGTGTGCTTGATACACCAGCATTGCTGATGGGCACAGCAAATCTTCTGGTGTCACACCAGGATTCTCTGATATCACACCGGGATTGCCTGGTGTATTTTTCATTAGGGTAGGCTATCAGTTTTTTGTCTCGGTCTCTTCCTGTAGCTATTAATGATTTCCTAAACACTTAGAAAAAACAATGTTAGGAATACCATAGGTGTTTTCGTTGCATGTTCAACAGAGTAGTCAGCAACCCTTATGAAAAATACACCAGGCAATCCTGGTGTGACATCAGAGAATCCTGGTGTAACACCAGAATATCTGGTGTGCCCGCCAGCAATGCTGGTGTATCGAGCACACCAGCCTGGTGTGCCCACCAGAAATGCTGGTGTACCCGCACACCAGCCTGATGGGTACACCAACAGTCTGGTGTCACACCGCAAGGGCTCATGTGCCCACTAGGCAGCCGGGTGTGCACACCACGCAGTTTGATGTGACACCAGATTTGTGTTTTTGTTAACTTTTCCCCCGTCCGCGAGCGTGTTTTCTATTAGTTTGTGTGTCGCCCCGTCCCCCGACGTGGTGCCTTGTTTCCTCCCGTCTTGGTGGTCGCCGGAGATCCCGCGGCGGGCTTCTTTGTGCCCAAGAAGTTTACCCCTCGTCCCGAGCACTTTCCCGGGCGGCCTTGAGCAGCTTGGGGCGCTCACCGGCTCGCCTCTTCGAGGGTTTCTCTTTCCCTTTCGGCCAGTATTCTTGTTTAACTTTGAGAAAATAAACGAGTCTTTTTTGTGAGTCGAAGCCGGAAAGATGTGTGTTGGTGCGCTTTCCCTACTTCCAACGAGCTTGGTTTGGTAGCAAAACAGCAAAGAAAGCTAGTAACTATTACAGTTTTTGGTACCGAAGACCGAGAATTAACGGCCAGATAATGCCTACTACGAGCGAGGAGGGCGTCGACCGCCTGAAGTGAAAGAAGATTACCCTGTGAGCCGCCACAACAAAGATCATCAACGAGATTGACGTCCTGCTGGCCACGGATACAACCGACATCGGTGAGCTCGAAGAAACATTTGATATTCTTCTACTTAAGGAGGCTTCCCTGGAAGAGCTGGACAAGGAAATCGAGCCATCTGTGGAATATGATGCCTTAGAAGAGGAAATTTCTGGCGCGGAGGGGTACGCGGAACGAATCAGCGTAACTAAGACACGAGTCAGTCGCAAACTGAAAGGCCAAGAATTGCAGAACTACAGGGCGTGCGGTTCTTCGACGCAGGGCAGTGGCTGCAGACAAACTCCAGTTGATCACGCCCAACTCCCTACAACAGTAAAGCTTCCGAAGCTTTACTGTTGTGCTTTTTTGCTTTTTTAATAAAGTAATTATGACAGCAGCGTTGTTGTCAAACTTATCATTGTACCCTTTTTGTGAGTAAAGCAACACTCAGTCAACAGGTGCTCTGGTATCACACCACAACAAAACCTGATGTCCCATCAGAACACGAGATTGCTGGTGTCACATCAGAACACCAGATTGCTGGTGTCACACCAACACACCAGATTTCTGGTGTCACACCAGAACACCAGATTGCTGCTGTGAAAATGTCCCAAATCACATCTGGAAAAAAGTATGGTGTAACATCAAGTCACACCAGCGCTCGGCCTGGTGTATTTTTTACTAAGGAACTGTCAGGAGAATCCATTAGCTTATTGGTACCAGGAAATATGTGAAAGCTATGAAAGTGAAAATCAGGTTCATATTGAGCTTAGAAGCACATGACATATATCGTTATCTAAAAGGTGATGGCATGAGTGCCAAACTGCACATACAAAGTTGAATGTGGCACAAGTCCAAGCTATAGTCGCAATATTTTACTCATACCTACAAGCCTTTAGTCAGTGACGAGTGTGGTGAATGTGCTAAAGTAGAATACCATCTTGAATACTACGATAATGAGTTCAGCATTCATCTGTGTACCTAAAACCATACCGTACGAGAATCATATTCGCCCTGTGGTGCAGCGTAATATGCCACGGTATATATGCCATGGCCCTCTCGGTACACATGTTACCACATGTTGTGTAGTATCGTAGAAGCTAACAATCGTTAGGTAATCATGTCCTTCAATATATTCCATTTCATTATTAAAATTGAATAGAGTTTTTCCTCTGGGGTGTGCTTTGTTGCAATGCACAAGTGTTATGTGGTGAAGTAGGCATCTTGAAAACACCTTATACAGGCGGACAAATTTTCTTGGCTATGCAGTGGAGGGTGCAGGCACGCGTTCCCTCTCCCATTCTGAGCGCTGAATAAAGCTGTGCGCGGGCTCTCCTCCTCTTCACTGCATTGCCACGAAAAGTTGTGGCCGAGTATTGGGTGTTTTCGTGATGCCTACTTCACCACACAACACTTGTGCATTGCAAGAAAGCACACCCAGAGATAAAAATTTAATTAAATTTTTATAATGAAATGGAATATATTGAAGGACATGATTACCTAACCTAAGGAGCCGACCTAGTGTTTGTGTACCTCCCTGATATGCCTGCAATAAAGTTTTTCAGACAGACAAAAACAGTATATTATTTTAGTATTTTGGCAGTAGTTCGCATTTCGATAGATATGCGGGCTTAAATTATTCTTGGCTAACAACTCGGCACTAGCCCTAGAGTCGTGCGTTGCTTATTCAAACGTTTGATCATCAAATCGCTTACGGAAGTGATTTCCATAATCACCGAAAACATAAAATGTTCATGAAGGCTGATTTGTTTATCTGAAGTATTTATTTTGGAAAATAATGTACTAGGTCAGGGGTCGGCAACCTGCGGCCAGCGGGCTAGCAGAACCATAATGACTTATCTAGTACACAGAAGATCACAAGGTCAGGTTTGAAAGTTGCATGTAAAAACCCCAAGTTACCAGTCGTTCTGCATATGGAAAGTTTGCCCCCTACAGCGGCGACACAAACCATCTAATTTCATAGCTGACTGACTCAACACGCTCTGAAGATTGAACAACCCATTTGATTTGACGTTTATGATTATAATAAGGTCAAAGTAGATAAGTTTGAATCTATAGAAAGATATAAACCACATATAGAGTGGATATTACCATACAAGAATGCCTTGGCGTAAATGCTATATATATTCAGTTAACAAAATTGGCTCATGAAATAAAGAAATCGAGAAACACGTATGGTCGGAACCGGAATATTGGTATTACAAAGGATTCATGTTATACGACACTGATTAAAAAATTATTGACACTTCTGTTATCTTGCACCTAAAGTTGGCCACACTGTCTTGTCAGCCCTTTTCGTACAAGGTTGATGTCTCTACAGTCACTACTGTGCAGGCAGTTGTGACTGTGTGGCAGTTGTGGCAGAGGTGAAAGAAATAATTGCTGCCCCATCTGTAATTTGTACGCGGATCTCCTGAGCCGAAATAAATATCTGTCTATCTATCTACAAGTGGAGGAGTCATTGTCTTCGTGGTCCGAATGGGTGTCTTGTGCCAATATACAGCAAGAACGTTGTGCACAGTATATCATGGAAATGTTTTGTTGCAAAGAAGTGTTTAAATGGGTACAGAAGTTATATAAAGGATCCACAAGTGTCAGCCATAAAGGAGCCAACGCCCGTGCGTGTTGACGCCACTGATGACGACATTGAGCGTGCTTGTGAACTCATTCCGCCGGATAGACGAGTGGCAGTGGATGATATGATAAATCATTTGCAAATCAGCCAAGGCTTTTCACATGCAAAAATTCATGGCAGGCTTGGGTTTTGAAACGTTTTGATCTAAACCAAATCTACAGACATGAATAATTCTTAATCACCCTTGTATTCAAGATTTTTGCTCTTTTTTTCTTCAGTTTATAATTGATAGATTTACTGCTCCCACCAGAGAGCATGGATGCTAGATTGTGCTTTGCCATTTCTGAAGTGTGTTTTCTTCCAGTGAGCCAGGTGTTTGCTTTAGGCAGTGACTTTCGGAAGCCGTAACCTCCCTCCCTATAGATAGTTATAAGTACCACAATGAGAGAAAAGATCAGTATAGGCCTGTTAAGTGCCTGTAGAGGCTGCACATGCATGAACCATTCTTTTAGCCTCGTTTTGGAAGGTGCTGAGACAGATCCGCAGGGCATTGGGGGACCTCCAAAGGGCACTGAAATGCTGAGGACTCTCACGTGATCGTCGTCGTCCCCAAATCATAGACAGTCATTGGTCTTAGACAATGCTGTTGCGACAAAGATTTCTATCTGATGACGTCATTGTGAATCCGGACAGCACTGAAGTGCTAAAAACTACCACGGAATGGTCGTTGTCCTCAGGTTGTAGTCAATCATTGGTCTTAGATGGTGCTACTACAACAAAGCTTTCTATTTCGTGAACCAACTTGCCTCCAGACGGCACTAAAGTGCTGAGAACTACCACGGGATGGTCGTCATTTTCCGATTGTACTCAGTCATTGGACTTAGATGGTGCTATTACGACAAAGTCTCCTCTATTTCGTTACCCAACTTGCCTCCAGACGGAACTGAAGTGCTGAGAATTACCACGGGATGGTCGTCGTTCTCAGATTGTAGTCAGTCATTGGTCTTAGATGGTACTTTTAGAAGAAAGCTTTCTATCTGGTGACCCACCTTGCCTCCAGAAGGCACTAAAGAGCTGAGAACTACCACAGGATGGTTATCGTCCGCAGATTGTAGATTTGTCTTTGAAATAAAAAGTGTGATCACTTAAAATATTTAAAATTATCTTCACATGACAATGTAATGCTAACATGGTGCAAACATACAAATGCTTAAGGAACTAGATCATGTAAAATTTACTGAAAAAACAGACATAAGGGTACTTTAATTCTGATTACACATGCAACACTGACATTAAGCACATTCAAGTTTCACTAGTGATATCTCACTGTGCTTAGGTGTTTCTGATATTTGGTGGCTTAGCCTGAATTGTTCTTTCCCATAATAGGACTATACTGAAGTTGTACGAGCTGCATTCGGTGCAAGACTTGCTACTCACGGTAAAAATCAAGTGAACAAAGCTTGGAGACAGCTAACCAGAGCAGTGGAAAAATAAATTCATGAAGCTATTAAACGATAGCTGTTAAGAAAAACTAGTGTTGAAGTAAAGTGTTGTGGGGTTGTTAGCTTATATTTCAATGTATTGATAACTATGACTGACCAAGCAATATGCTGTAAGCGAGACCTTCAGTATTATCAAAAAAATAGCCTGATAAGTAGTATTTCAACTGTGTAGTTCATATAACTCACTTCAAGAGTGTGCAATAGGACAAACCATCAAAGGAAGCATACAGTCATAATTGCTGATATAAGTGTGTAACTTTTATGGACAACAGATTCTCTTTAATTATATACATATACTCTAGACACGTAGATATTTCCATAGTTCAACAAATGTGTTTTTATGAAATGGTAACTTGAGTGAGTTGGTAATTCACATATAAAGACGAACGGTGAGAACGACAAATATGAAAATAAAAAACGCAGCATGATGCTTTCAATAAAGGGCGATCCTTTATGTATAAAGGCAGACGAATGAGCAACAACAAGAACTTTATTCGTACTACAGAAGGCGTCAAGCGACCTTTTGACATGACATATTGTGGAGATTTTCAAGTTCATAATCCAAGAGCTTCAGTGACCGAGAAAGCTCAAAATTTTCCCGATTGTGAATGTTTTAGTTTGTTTCCTGTACGCCAACAGCCTAGCTTCCACCTATCACCCTTTTGCAATTTGCAATAAATGCAAATGCAGGTCATGAAAAGGTTACAGGGAAAAGTCTGGTGAATTTTTTGTGTATTCTTCCAATTATACGCTAACCAAACGACTCAGGTTTGAGTTATTGGTTTGGGGGTCCCAAGGCTGCTCAAACCGCTCACCGTGGTTGCCGTTTTCAGGATACTGGCGTACTGGGGCATACATAAGTTGACAAGTAATCTGTGCCTGCAGAGGGGCACATCGAGTAAAAATTTCACTTTTCTTTTCCTGAACTCGAGAGTGTGAAACTAAAGTCTGTTTGAGGCTGCGGCGGATGCTCAAGGACGGTACAATGCAGTTCTGTCACCTTGCTGATAGCACCGAGTACGGTCGATGCAAGGACCTCGCGATCTACCGACGACTTCTGCTCGACGATTTCCAAGCATTTTCGCAGCTGCCGCGGCGAGTTCGTCACTGTTTTGAACTTCATCGGTCTCATGCATGGCTTGATTTTAGTAGTCATCTTACCTGCCTGCTTATTCTCGATGATGTTTTGTCTTCAGCGATGTAGCGAGTAGAGCATCCTTCTCGCGTTCGATGAGATTTGGGGCCCCCGATGGCTCCTTTATCTCAAAATGTGAGCACGGAAACTACTGTCACTGTCAAAATATTTTGTTATCAACCGATATTAAACAGACAATCACAGATGTAAAAAGCATTCGTGTTTATTTAAAGCCTTGACTCCTGTTTTCGAGAGTTAAGCGAAAAAATGCTTGAATGTGGAGACCTTTCATTCGTTACTCACCGAAGAAATACAGCGAAAAGCAGACGCCGACGACAGCCTACTGCAGCAGTTTTTTTGTTGTTTACATCACGGGATTCATCTCCGCCAATCGTATTCGTCCCTCTGAGCGTTCCCTAGTTCGCTCTGTTTGTCTCTACATTCCCTAGGCAAATCCAGCGTTACTGATTTGCTATCCGGCGCTTAGCTGATCTGATAAAGCCGGGTTAACGTTGGTGCAACCTGAACTTAAACCCGTGCTTATCCGAGCTCGGCTTAGGGCGCTAAGCCGACTTAGGAAAGAACCGCTTTGGGTTAAGGTAAGCGACGTTGGTGCAACCGGCCCTTAGTCTTATATTTCCTTCCTTCGCTACCTGCATGCTGAAATCCAGGAAAGCTAAGGGGAGATATTGTTTTAACGAAGGTCGACGATGTACGTCGACTTTATGGCTCGCTAGCCCGGTCTACCTGGCGACACTAGTTCTGCCTAGTGTCTCTGAGTCTCCTTGTAACTCTAGGTTTGCCTAATGCTTCAAAAAGCTTCTACAATTATGGTAGATGGCGCTGTCACCGCCGAGGCATGCAAGTTGAACCTATCTGGGCGATGCCAATATTTCTTTGTACTTCCAGTAAATACCATATAAAGGTTGTCCTTTACATTCATAACCTATTAAACACATTTTAGTTATTTTCATATTATATATATATATATATATATATATATATATATACAGGTTGTTTAATTTTAATTCGAACATATTTTTTAAATATAGATGCGAGAGTTATACGAGTTCTGCCTTCGCCATGCTGGACGGACATTAAATAAGGAGATAGTCGTCACGGTAAATTTGACTAATGAACTAAAATCTCTTCATTAAAACTTTATCGACTGATTTTAAGAGTCATGTTTCGAAGTGCAGTATCGACGGAAACTACTGATACTGATGAAATAAAATAAAAAAAAAATGTTTATCGAGTATTAATCAATAAATGTTCGTGTTTTTTCTCTCGACTTTAAAATTGCGCCCCAAAAGAACGCATATCAAGCCCTGCCCACAATGAAGCTTGTGAGTGAAGCAGCCGTTTCAGACACGTCGTCGCTTGTTTTGTCGGCGCACCCCCAAGGACGCGCTGCCGAGATAGTGACGACGTTTTGAAACGACGACGTCACTCTTCCAAGCCTCATTGTGGGCAGGGTTGATATGCGCTCTTTTGAAACGCAATCTCCAAATCGGGGAAAAAACAACAACGCGAGAATGGGTTTATCAATATCTTAAAAAGCCATTACCGCTTTTTTTTTCTTCTCAAAGGTATGTGTTGTCGACAACCCTGGCTTTCTCAAATGCTACGACACTTTTGCCAACATCCTTTTACGGAGTACTCGACTAACCCTTCTGCCCTGCCTGCTCACCAAGTTCTCCGCTTTTGAAATTGGCAGTCCCTCAGAAGAAACCACCATCATCCCTTTGGGCTCAAACAGCCGTCACCGGAAAAAGTCGAAACCATCTACTGGAGTTACTCGAGTCAACCGGCCTCGCCGACAGACTGAAGAAGTTTCTCTTCCCTGCCAGTGCAATAGACCATTTGCTCTATTACCCAAGCATCAAGGAGAATGCAGGGATTGGTGTTCCACGCGCCGCACGTGCCGGCGTCAGCAGTAGCAACTTTTGTGAAGCAAATACCTAAAACAAATGGCATCTCGCACGCGCGTTCGTCAACGCTTTATTTTAGTTATTTACTTCGAATCTTTTATACGGTGAAGGCGTGCGCGTGTGGCGCGTGGAACACCAATCCCTGCATTCTCCTTGATGCTTGGGTAATACTGCAATAGGTCTATAGACCATTTGCTGTCTTACCCAAGCATCAAGGAGAATGCAGGGATTGGTGTTCCACGCGCCGCACGTGCTGGCTTAGCAGTAGTAAATTTTCTAAAGCAAATACCTAAAACAAATGGCATCTTGCACGCGCGTTCGTCAATGCTTTCTTTCGGTTATTTACTTCGAATCTTTTATACAGGAAAGGCGTGCGCGTGTGGCGCGTGGAACACCAATCCCTGCATTCTCCTTGATGCTTGGGTAAGACAGCAAATGGTCTATATACCTCTTGCCGAATTACCCAAGCATCAAAAAGAGTGCCGGGACGTAGGTACACGCACTGCGCGTGCTGGCGTCCCCAGCTCTGACTGTTCAAAAGCAAAAATCCAAAACAAATGGCATTTCACACTTGCGTTTTACGGACGCTTTGTTTTGGTTATTTACTTTGTATTTTTTTTTATAGGGAAGGCGAGAATGTGCAGCGCGAGTACCTACACTCCCAACATTCTCTTTGATGCTTGGGTAATTTAGCGAAAGGTCTCTTTACGCAATTCCTCCCCTCTACCTGCTCATTCATTTTCTCTTTCTGATTTCTTTTCATTTTTACCTTTTTGTCGATCTCTTTCTTTATATCTTTAAGAAAAACCAGTTCGGCAAACCCACCAAAGCAACCTTTTTTTTCTCCTTACAATCAAGTCCGAATCGTTTTATTTATTTATTTGATATATGGAGTTGTATTAGGCTTCTGCAAACGAGCTGCAAATGCTAACGTGAAGGCTTTAGCTTATAAAACTATCTTTTGTAAACTAAAACAAAAATTTACTTCCCCCCCAAAAAAAAACAAGTCAAATAAAAAAAACGTTTAATTCCAATATAGATTAACTCATGTTTACAAACAAACCGGAGCGCCCATAGCGGACGCCACCGGCGTCGCGCATGCGCGATGCAGTGTGGGCAAGAAGCTCGCTGTCGCCCATAAACAAACAATTGAAATACGATGTTGTCGGCGTCGGTATGAGTCCCTGTGCTCCTCTTCGCGTTGCAATTGTTTATTCCACGTCTTCCTGGCAATGTCTGACTACTTGAGTGGCCTCAGCGAAATTACCGAGGCTTGTTACATCGCAAAACTTCGCGTAATCAATGTGACATGCGCTGATTCATTCTGTTTGGACGCCGCAGAATGGACGCTAAAGCCTGATTCGCATGATGAGATTCCGCTCGCAATTTTCAGTCGCGACGTCGCTTGGGCTGCGAAAGCGTAAACCGTAGCTGAGATGGTCAACGTTGATACTGAAAATCGCAAGCAGGATCGGACCAAGTGAATCAAGAATAAGTTGATGATGGCCACTGATTACGATGATCAACATCTCCTTGTATATACTGTTTACGAGCCTGGTTACCACAACCAACGTTCAAACTTAAGAGTCTTTTGAGGCCTGCACTTACTTCTTATCGGAATTACCGGGCCAACGTTTGGTCTACGGAACGGTGTCGTCTGAAAGAGCAGACGACAAGCAGAAACGTTTGAAAGAGCAGACGACAGTTCAAAGGATCAGGTGACCGTTTGAGCTTGAAGACGCACTGAGCGTAGTCTGCAGATGGTCCGTACAACTTGACGGTTTTCCCGCGTTCATGTTGGAACAAAACAAATAAATCTGACAACCACAAGTATCCGTGAATTTAACCCAAAGTGCTTTACGCTTAAGCAATCGTGGTCGGACGGCGTCTGGTTTTCCCTTTTCACGGCACATATCCACGTTCTCGGATGAACCGAGCACGTAAAAACTGATTTTCAAACCTTTCTCGACTCTTTTGATACAGCCCCAGTCGCGGCGGTTAGACGAGAAGGCAGGTTAATATCTGGTCTCTTTGAAAACAACGCAGGAATGCACGTCACGCATAGTGACTTCCGCACACTGGAAGTGCGCTCGACGCGCCAGCACCGCGCCGTGACGTAACAGAGTTGAGTTCGTGTATACGACATTGGAGATAAAGATCGCTGCCTTTCGTTTTACGTGATATTTATTTAGTCATGTGCGCTGCATACACTCACAAAGAATATTTATTTTTGGTGTATTAATTAGAAATAAAAGGTAAATTTGTATAAAGGTGCCTTAGAAAACTTCGTTGTTTTTGTTTTTTACAATTTCGATCAAGCAACATGTAATGATGGCGCTCCTTGTTCGTGAACGAGATCCGTTCGAGGAACAACAGTGTTCGGAACGCGGTTTCCCGGGACAAGAAGTCGAAGCATAGGTTGCTTGGGTTTTAATGTGACGAAATATACATTAACAGCCACTGACAGAATAAGAACGGCTTGGCGTGTCTTCCGAACGCCCAGTGTACAGCACGTTCTCCATGCCTTCGACCGCGTGCTTTGGTTTGGCGCACGCGCTCGAGATTCAGGAGACTCTGAAGTACTGTCGAAGGTAGGAATCTCGTGCTGGGGGCGGCTCAATTAAGGTTCATCCCTGCCGTTTTCACCTTGTCGGTGACTGAGTAACCAGTGCGGGTAGGTGCAAACATCACGCGTGCTGCTTGAAGTGAGCTACTGCAGAAACCAGTGACCATGGTCGGAGATGTGTAAAGCCCCTGAGCCATATCAGCATCCCCTGCAAAAATCACTGCCTGAAAAGAAAAGAACGGTTCGGTTTGCATTAATACTATTCAAAATAGTCGGTTGTTCATTACGCATTAACTATCTTAAAGGGTAACTGCGGTACATTTCCTCGAATTTAGGTTTATGACTGTTTTCAGTGAAGGAAGTGTCCCTAAATTACTAGGTGCCATCCTTTTTTTTTTTGATGCCCCTTGTAGTTTTGTAAATACCTTATTTTAAACTTTTTTTTGCGCTCTACGGCGTAATTGAAAACAACCGGCTCGAGCATGATGGCAGCCCTTGTGATCAACTGCATGCCAATCATCTGATGCAAAGCTCGTACCGCGGTACTCCAAAACGTACAACTGGCCTACTGTAAAGAGCAGTTCCGATCAATTGAGTAAGGGCTGTTTTACCGCTTTGCTTCGTAGATACCAAACATCCACAGAAAATATTAATACACATTCATAATGTTGCCGGCCGAACAGCGAATTGGCCACGATGAACGCAAGCTCAGCGCAGGTGAGTGTGTGAGTGGATGAGCGGACAGACAATAATCAGGAAATCGAGAATGTGCTCTAAAACGAGCCTCCACTTATCGATTCTGAGGGCTACAACCTCGATGTTGTGCAATCCACGTTGCAGAAGCGTTGTGAAGCTAAGCTTAAGCTCTTGATGAGCAGGAACGGACTTACAATAAAAAGCTTAGATGGGCCAGGAACGGACTAACTATGGCCGCCAGCGAATGCTGCTTTCGTTACCACGACGCGCTTGAGCGAGCGGGGAGTCAATAGGGACGTTTTGCAGATCGTATACGCGAGAGTTTCGCGTTGCTAGCAGGAGTCTTGCCGTCACTTCGAAGCATGGATGGACCACACGCCCACTGGGCCCGCTTTCCGCAGCGTACGATTTACTAAAACTCTGTATTAATCTTCGTGCGCGATTGCTGAGGAGTATACTTACAAACTACGGTCGCTAAAAGGTAACATAAGCAAGCAGAACATTGTCCATTAAAAAGGCTAAAACCGCTAGCAGAAAAAAAAGTGACACATAAGTAATTTTATTGAGTACGAAAAGTACGAACATGACGTCGCGGGGCAGAAGGTTGCTTGACAAACAGCCAATTCGCTGCATGCCCGCTGGTAAGCAGGTGGTAGCATTTTTAATATCGGTTTTCAGAGTGGGTCGCGCGGTCTTCCGTTAGTGTGATATTTTGGCAGTGCTCGTATCTGATATCCGTAAATCGGTATCAGTTATTTAGTTTGGTTCGAATTTTCACCGGAGTTACCCTCTAAACGTTGTTTTGAGCTACCCTACTACACTCTGTTTCAGTTTCATTGAAGCCGCAGTCGGCTCAACGAACCTATAATGCCTAAAGTCCCTCAGAAACATCTTTTTACAACTAACGACAACCAATACAAATGAGATAAGCTCAATCCGCTGGAACAAAATGGAGCCATTCAGTTCAGTCAACGTTACTAGAACACTCAGTTGGGAAACTCGCCGTTGAAACTTGGGCCTCTGGCGTCCACTGAGACCGAGCTAAATACGATAGCAGTGCCACTCTTAATCTTTTTTCTGTTACTGTGGTCACCTTGAGCTTCCAGAAAGCCTGTTTTTGCGTAAAAACAAACGGAAAGAACTATTTTTTTAAGGAACTTATTATTGGAGATTAGTAAAAAATAACAGGCGCGTGATGTTTTCTCAAATCTTTAGTTTAGAAAGTTTTGCGGCACAATTAAAATTGTTTTTATACAACCATGTCTCACCGATGATATCAGTTAGCGCGTCCCGACCAGGACGAATCTTATTTTCGGAAATAATTTGCGGCGCAGTCCGCTCGGGAGACGGGGTTGGCGTCCCTCGAACACCTTCCACCGTACATGTTTCGCCGCCAACATGGCCGATTAAAGCCAAAATAGAAGAGTCACTCACAGCAGACGCTATTGAACGCGATACTGCCGAACCAATACATGCAGCCGTGTAGTTCCCCGAGTGGCTGCTGCGGGAATAAATGGCGGCGTTGCGATCGCCATTAGCTCGATTCTCGAGTACGTATCAGTGCCACTTTTTCAGAGCAGGATTTCTGGCAGTGTCCTAACTGAGTGGTTCCAGTGTCGTTGAGTTCACTGCTCTGCTGTGCGCCCCCATTCGCTTCCTGAAACTTGCACCGTCACGAAGTCGGCGCTTCAAAGAATGTCGCTGCTTGTAGGAAGCTCTTATCTAGGAACTTTAATAATGCCAATAGAGCAGCGCCAAAAGTGCACCGTCACGACCTTCGATTTCTCTGTGGGTGTCTAATCACCGGATCAAACTGTCAGTTACACACAAAAAAGCGCAGGCTGGAGGCGCATTCGCGGCGCGAGGTTTCTTTGGTCGCTGATAACGAACGCGAAAAGACGGCAAGCCCCATGACGACACACTTTTCAAGTCGTTTGATTGGCTCTATCGGATCCTAGCGACGGCTGTTGTCGGACTCCAGCTGCGAAGCCTCCCAAAACACCAACGAGAAAATCAAAATAAACGTTACAGAAGGAGGACGAGACGGCGCTAAGACACAGCGTCGCGTGCCTGTAAGGATAAAGTAAGCATCCGCAGTGTTTCTGACAAAACCCAATTCTGCATACACTCTAAAAAAGTCTGTGCGTCTACTTTCACGCACAACACTCGGAGAGCCAATCACCGCAGCTTACGGAGGCAGCTCAACGTAGGACGATGCCGAAACATACGCTTAGACAAAAAAAAAAAAAAATCGCAGTCTGAGTTGTGACATTAAGCAATGCAAGCGTGACGTTTTGCAATGTTGAATGTCACAACTCAGACTGCGTTTTTGGTCTAAACATACGTTTCGGCATCGTCATTCGCTGAGCTGCCTCCGTAAATTGCGGTGATTGGCTCTCCGAGTGTTGTGCGTGAAAGTAGACGCACAGACTTTTTTTAGAGTGTAGGACAGTTTGATCGATGAATTGAAATTTAACTGCACATTTTCTTAATAATAATAACATTGGTGATAATCTTCAAATTCAATTTTGTTTTTTCTTTTGTGCAGGGGTCTTCTGAGGTTTGCGAGGAGCGAGCAGTCTCTAGCGCGTAGCGGCGGCCCAGAGAGCGGACAGGACATTCCTCGAGCGGCCCGTTTCACGTTGCCCACGTGACCATGTTATCGTCACAGACAAAGTGAGAACGGCAGAGAGGAGCTTACGCTTGTCCCACCTTCAGCGCCAGCTTCATGCATTCGAGACCGCTTACGGCTTCTCGTGCCTCTCGAGCAGCAGCCAAAGCACAGCCGAAGGCATGGAGCGCGTGCTAGAGACCGGGCGTTCGAGGCGTTTGCAAGTACAGCCACTGGGCGCCGCCATCTTGCTGCTGGTGTGGGTACATCGTCTGATAATCGAGCATAGCTGAGGCGTACCCACGGCTTCCAGACTGGCGCCCAAACAAAGCGCTTTCCATTCATGGTGGCCAGACTAGCTCCCCAAGCGCGGCTGTTTGCAAACGCCTAATCTAATCTAGGGACCGCCGGAGAAAGCCGCGTCCTCCCGCATTATCGACGAGTGTGATAACCGCTGTAAATAATCTATTCTGGCCAATCGGAAACATTCGTTGATGGCAAAATTAAGCGATGGTGTGATATAGGCCAGTAGCTCTCAATGAAAGTTCCTAGATAGGCTTCACGTAGGGAGTTATAGTTGCGCGTGTGTTATCCACTTGCCGCCGCGCCGCTATTCGCCGAATTCGATCACGTGACGAACGAAAAACAAGTGCTGTGCAGGAAAGTTTCCTCTATGACCGCACCACAGCTCCGTCAGCCACTAGCTAGCAACTAGCCGACGGTGTCCATGTTCTTTGCTTTTACACGAGGCCGTATATCACCCATTTCTCTGAAGTCGTCTTCGTATGGATGTAAAATTATGTGCAATAAAGACCCAAGTACGTGAGAAACAATGCCCACATAAAAAAGCGTGCACACAAACTGGTTTGCTTTTCACTCCGCAGCCAGTAGATCATAGATCTGCGGTATCTCAAATAATTTATTGTATAAAATACCTTTTCTTTAGGCTGGTGGAAAGCTTGTTTCTCATAAATTTTGTGATTCTTCAGATGAATAAGCCGAGCAACCAGAGTTTCTTTTAAAGCACTGGATTTCGGGCACTTAACTATTTTTAAGAAGGTAACCTAACATGCTTACATATATCTGATTATACAGTCCGTTGTAAGCGCTAAACTACAAATTAGCTAGTATTGCATGTACACTGGGGCCTCAATGTCACAATTCAGACACTTGAGCCCTGCAGGAGGAGCTAGTTTGCATATTGTAGTAAAAACGTTTGTGATAATTAATTTGCATCGGCTGAGTCGAAAACAATGCACTGACGTGCCACTTCATAGAACTGAATTCGTTGGGAAAAGATTACTTAAAGGTTTCTTTCTTCTGTCACGTTGCCTGGCGAATTTTCAAATACCGCGGCGCAATGTTTTCTGGAAGTTTGTAAACAAGCGCGATGTGGTCGCCAAAAAGAACGAAAATTGCCACCGCAAATTACCAGCGGCATTTGTCGGAGCACGGCTCCTGCACACGTAAAGAAGGCTTTCCCGCATAACTTTGCACATATCTTTGGATTTCAAGATAAATGAACGCAATTCCCGAATGCAACTCAGCTCCGCACGGGAGCTGAATTGCGCGTTCAGAGATTTTATCTGGGACCATAGGGAAACAAAATTAAATCATTTCAACACGATCGTATGGGTGCAGTTTATGGTATACAACGTTTACCGTTCGGTTTGCTCTTGCCTGTGAGCAATCGTTGGTGGTTCCTGCTTCAACACGTGGCGTCGTATTCCCTTCACGTAATCCTCCCAGTAGCTTTCCCAATTGAGGGGGCGAATGTCGGTATAAAATATCTGTGAGAAGGGAAAGGCCGGAAAAGTAACTTTAATACGTATTTCCCGCAGGGTCTTAATAAGCACGGCAAAATGAAAACGCACACAAGTGAGGCCTACAGGGCCCTTTTAGCCTCTTCATCACTCTTTAAAAACAAAAGATGTTAAGTAGATATATTTTGTCCTATTCCGCGTTTAAACATTGCTGCTGATTTTCAATGAATTTTTACCGCCTCGGATTTGACAACTGTGGGACCACCCTTACAAGTTCAGGAAAGCCCCGAAAAAAGAAACCTCTAATGAGTATTTCAAGCACACTTATTATAGATCGCTCTTCTTAAAAAAAAAATAAACTTTTGTAGAGTTCAAAGTGTATCACAGGTCACGAAACGTGTTTTAGAGACACCTACAAACTATTTAACATCTCATAAATCTACTTCTGCAAAGAACTTTGAAGTTATTGAAAGGAGTATCCGGACATCCTAATTGAGAATTCATAAAATCGAATGCGTTTCGTAGCTACTGGGAAGTTCTAAGCTGTTTAACGTTTTGAGTAACGACACCCCGAAATATCTACGCGCCATTTTGTATGCACTGCGGTGGAATATTTCGAGAGTTTCAACAAAAGACACTTAACATAATTTTGGTAATGAAGCGCCCAGTAAATAAAAAAAGAAACTTCATGCCTTAATTTTTTACACGTTTACATTTAGAATGCGCCAAGAAACATTACCGATTTATGCGACCTATAAGACACAGCGGCGCAATCTATCTAAGCACCATATCTCCGAAAAGGGACATTGAACACGATGATAAACAAAAGTGTAGGTAAGATTACGGTGCCTGCAACATGTCTTCGAGCTAGTATTGCATGCATTCTGCATCCTATACCATCCATGCATCAAAAATGACCTCGAAGTTTCAGGGAATGCCGTCACAGAAGCCGTCTTTTTTCAGCCGTCGGACGTCGCGAACCTTGTGGTAGGTCATAGAAATTCTCGCTAAAAAGGCGAGCGTACGCGAGGGCCCCGTCGTCGGAGCATCCCAACAACTGGATGCTGAAACTATCTGTGAACTAGCTGACTGTAGAACAAGCTGCAGCAGAAGAGACGTTTGCCGCGTTCGCTTCCGTTACTGTGGAACCGCCAGGATCATGGTAGGAAATAGCATGATCCTTTTATGGCGTCACCAGGTGGAACTCGAGGGATCACATTTCAGGAAGCGGTAGAACACACGAGTTGAAGACGTGTTTCCGGCACCATAGTACAATGAAGGAGAGGTTACCAACTTCTTTGTCCTGCGGGCTGCAGTTCTCATGTAGCTGAAGAAAATTGTCGCAGGAAAATTTCCAGGAGCGAACAGCGATGAAGGTAGATACCTCAAAGAACTTCTTGTATTTTTCCAGAACTTCCACCCTCCTGTATGTAGAGAATAATACGCAGGTTATTAGGAAGCTGTCAGAGATGTATTTTAAGTTGTATTCACCCTACCAAAACAACAGCAAAAAATATGCACTCATGCGACCCCTTTTGCATAATACCTGACGAACAAAAAGCTACAAATTAGGTATTTTATCGCTTGACATCACAGCTTTTAAGTGATTGAAAACTATCTGGCTTATCTTACACACGCATTATGCACGTAAACCAGCAGAATATTGCCGGACCTGTGCGCCGCATGTACGTGATGATAATATCAGAAATTGTGAAAAGAATGTTAAAGGCGGGGAACAAGACAATGCCATTCGCGAGCAATCTGACGAGGGAAGTATGCTAGGTAACCAGGGCCAAATTTTAAATTAACCTGTGCGTTCTTCCTTGAAAAAATGCATATAACGGGTACTATGGTTCCTTTTTATGGTATTAGAGATAATGGGTCGTATGGGTGCATATGGGTTTCTACAATAGGGTAGAACTTTTTTTTAATGTATCTATTTGCCGATACAAGGGCAGCTTCGGTTCTCATAAGCAGAACACCTTCAAACAAGTTTAGCTTTTAGAATCTTTAACCAACATATATTGAAATAATAGGAGACGGACGCTTGCAGAGAGGTGCGAAGATTAAGGTTCAAATATTGCGAACACATAAACCGCCTGAAAACACGCATACCGCATGAATTTCGTCTGCCACAAAACCAGATAAACGTTTTTGTCTCGCTCAGGGCCTGCATACCGAAGCCCAAGTTTTACAAGCTAGGTTCACATCTCGCGCGAAGACACTCTAAGACACTATTGGCGCTGTGAGCGAACCAAAAAAGCAACAACAAAATGTTGCTGTGATTGGCATCTGCGATTGGCCAAATCATAGCTTCGTGTGTACTGATAAATGCCTGCAAGTCGCCGCTTCACGGCGGGGGCGAATCCTGCCAATCACCGCGAGGCAACTATTGGTCATGACGTCATGAACGGAAACCACAAGAGGGCGCCACCGATACATTTTCGCGCTAAGTGTCACTGAGAGGTTCAAAAACGCAGGGTGCGTCTTGTTGCGTTCCCATTCCTTGCTTCGTGATTGGCTCTTCGGCGTTCTTATCGGCTAATGGCGCAATCTGATTGGCTGTGAGGTGATAATTAGATGTTCGCGACTCGCCGCGCCCTGCCCTTCTTAAGCTCTCAGTAACTTAAATAATTTCGATGACGGCGTCTTACACTCTGAGACATTCGGAGCGATTAGGTTTCCGCAATGCACTTGAGAGAGCCAATCACTTCAATCTACGGAAAGAGCTCGGCCAATAACGAGGATGGAAGTATTGTCACGAAGGACAAGTGATGAGGCTGCGAATAACTGAATAAACTAAACGTTTAATGGGGCGAACTTGTGCCCAAAATTAAAAGGGAAAAAGAGAGAGAACAACAGAGCGTCGCGGGCGTCGAAGGCGGCGAAGCAGCAAGATCGAACGCTGAGGCGAAACTGACTTTGGCTCGCCACGCGAAGCCCCTTATGTACACGCGTGGGCTTCTGGAATAATCGGCGTGGAAGGTTCGACGCGTAGAACTTTCGGGCCTAGAATAAACAATAATGTTCTCGAATTCACCAGAATAATAAACTGAAAGTATAAACAAAATTCGCGGAGCCCCCAGGAATCGAACCCTGGGCCTCCGCACGAAAGTCAAGCGCGGTAACCACTCGGTCACGCACGCGCTTGCTCGCCGACGCGCGTGGCATTACTCCCCTCCTTAAAAAGGCATCGTCTCGATGCCACGTGAAAAGCAACAGAACAGAGCAAGACAAACAAAAGAATGAGAAAATACGGAAGCTGGCAAAACACAATCCTATCAAGCGTTGCACGAGATCACAGTTCACAGTCTCATCGCGCGTAGTACGGCTTGAGGCGCACGACGTAAACGACTTCCGGTCGTGGAGGGCGGCGTGATGAAGTCCGTGTTCCGTCGGGCATCACCTCGTAGTTCAGATCACCAAGTCGGCGAAGCACTTTGTAGGGTCCGAAGTGGCGCTTCAGGAGTTTCTCGCTTAGACCGCGTCGTCGTATTGGGGTCCAAACCCACACACGGTCTCCGGGCTTGAAGCGAACGTCGATCCGGCGAAGGTTGTACCGGGCAGCGTCGACACGTTGTTGGTCTTGAATTCGGGGTCGGGCGAGCTGGCGGACTTCTTCGGCTCGTTGAGCAACCACCTGGGCGTCGGGTATCCCATCGTCAGCTGGCTCGTGGGGTAGCACTGCGTCGAGCATGGTCGACACTTTTCTGCCATGCACCAGCTGAAACGGTGTTACTCCTGTTGTCTCCTGCACCGCCGTGTTGTAAGGAAATGTGACGTAGGGTAACACCTCGTCCCAAGTCTTATGCTCTACGTCGACATACATTGAGATCATGTCGGCGATGGTTTTGTTCAGCCGTTCTGTTAGTCCATTTGTCTGCGGATGGTACGCAGTGGTTCGACGGTGGCCGGTGCCACTGAGACGAAGGATCTCTTGCGTCAGCTGGGCCATGAACGATGATCCACGGTCGGTAATGAGGACTTCGGGGGCGCCGTGCCGGAGGACAATGGACTCGATGAAAAACTTGGCGACTTCCACAGCCGTACCTGATAGAAGGGCTTTCGTCTCGGCGTACCGTGTAAGATAATCTGTGGCGATGATTATCCAGCGGTTTCCCGACGTTGACGGTGGGAAAGGGCCAAGTAAATTCATTCCGATCTGCTGGAACGGTCTGGACGGGGGAGCAATCGGATGCAGAAGTCCTGACGGCTTCGTCGGCGGTTTTTTTCGTCGTTGACACTCGTGGCATGATCGAATGTAGAGGTGAACGGTCTTCGGTAGCCTCGGCCAGTAATATTTTTCTCGAATCCTGGCGAGCGTCCTGCTGTAGCCAAGGTGCCCAGCCGTTGGGTCGTCGTGACACGCTTGGAATATCTCCTCTCTAAGGTCGGCAGGGATTACCAGCAGCCATGGCGAGCTGTTGTCTCCGAAGTTCACCTTGTAAAGCACACCTTGTCGGAGGACGAAGGTCGGCAGGGCCCTCAAGAAGACACGGGGGGTAGTACCCCCTCGTCCTTCGAGGTGCTCGATTAGGGCGCGCAACTCAGGATCGCTTCTTTGACGTCGCGCCATGTCGTCGGTGTTCACCGCGCCTAGGAAGGACTCGTCGTCATCGTCGTCGCTGCTACCGGAGGATGTCTCGACAGGGGCTCTGGACAGGCAATCGGCGTCACTGTGCTTGCGGCCTGACTTGTAGACCACAGTCATGTTGAACTCCTGCAGTCGGAGGCTCCATCGAGCGAGACGTCCTGAAGGGTCCTTTAGGTTTGCAAGCCAGCAGAGCGAGTGGTGGTCCGTGACAACGCGGAAAGGACTCCCGTATAAGTACGGGCGAAACTTCGTGATGGCCCAGACGACCGCCAGACATTCTTTTTCAGTCGTGGAGTAATTTCTCTCCGCCCTGGACAGTGTCCGACTGGCGTAGGCGATGACTCCCTCGGTGCCTTCTTGCACTTGAACCAGTACCGCGCCAAGGCCTTCGTTACTTGCGTCCGTATGAATCTCGGTTTCCGCATCTTGATCGAAGTGTCCAAGAACAGGAGGAGTCTGGAGTCGTTGCTTCAGCTCGTCGAATGCGTGCTGTTGCTCCTCGGCCCATTCAAACTTCTCGGCGTCCTTCGTAAGTTTTATGAGCGGTGCGGAAATTCTTGCGAAATCCCGAACGAAGCGTCGATAGTAGGCACAAAGTCCTAGGAATCTTCGCACGGCCTTCTTGTCTGAAGGCGCTGGAAATGCCGCAACGGCGCGAGTCTTCTCGGGGTCTGGGCGGACGCCGTCATTACTAACCACGTGGCCTAGGAACTTCAGTTCGTCATAGGCGAACCGGCACTTGGACGGCTTAAGGGTGAGTCGTGCGGTCTGTATGGCTTGGAGTACAGCTCGGAGTCGCCGCAAGTGCTCGTCGAAGTCACTTGAAAACACAACGACGTTGTCAAGGTAGACAAGACAGCTCTGCCACTTCAGTCCTGCCAGTACGGTGTCAATGACACGCTGGAAAGTTGCTGGAGCCGTGCATAGTCCGAAAGGCATCACCTTGAACTCGTAGAGTTCATCCGGCGTGACGAAAGCTGTCTTCTCTCGGTCCCGTTCGTCGACTTCGATCTGCCAGTAACCACTCTTCAGATCCATCGATGAAAAGTACCGGGAGTGGCGCAGCCGGTCTAGTGTGTCATCGATGCGGGGAGTGGATATACGGCTTTCTTGGTTACCGCGTTCAGCTGTCGGTAGTCCACGCAGAACCTAAGCGTTCCGTCCTTCTTCTTGACAAGCACGACTGGAGAGGCCCACGGACTGCTTGAAGGCTGGATGATGTCGTCATTCAGCATTTCTTGCACTTGCTCTTGAATGACCTCCCTTTCTTTTACGGATACTCTGTACGGCGATCGGTGCACAGGGAGCGCGTCGTCCTCGGAAATGATGCGATGCTTCGCAACGGCGGTTTGGCTCACCTTCGACGACTTCGCGAAGCAGTCGCTGTATTCGGCGAGGAGGTCAATCAGCTGTCGTCGTTTCGGGCCTGGAAGCTTCGGGTCGATGTCGAGCTGCGCTGGCGGCGCAATGTCTTGCTGAGGTGGCGATGATTCGTCAGCGATCACGGCGATTGCGGCGGAGTTTCGAAGTTCCTCGACGTGGCCCACAGCGGCACCTTTCGTGAGGTGTTGCGTTTCTTGTCGGAAGTTCGTCACGAGGACCATGGTGCGCCCATCCTGGAGTTCAGCCACTCCTCTTGCGACGCCGATTCCTCTTCCTAGAAGCAACTGGAGGCTTCCCTCGAGCAGAACTTCGCCGCAGAAAGCTTCGGTGACCCCGACGGGCACGAAAACACTCGACCGCGGCGGTAAGTTCATGTGGCTTGTGAGGACTCGGACCGCGGATGAAGTAGCTTGGGGTTCCTCCTCTGGTGAAACAGGTTTTCGTAGCGTCAACCGGTTTGCTCCGAGGTCGATGACGGCGCCATACTCGCAGAGAAAGTCCATTCCGAGGATAACGTCCCTCGCACAGTCTTGCAGAACGACGAACTTCACAGGGCATGTCTCACCGTGGATCTCGACGCGGGCAGTGCATCTCCCGACTGGTGTGATCAGGTGCCCACCGGCGGTTCGTATCTGGAGGCCTTCCCACGGCGTTGTCACTTTTCGTAGGCGGCGAGAGAGCCTCCACTCAAGACTGAGTAGTCTGCTCCGGTGTCCACGAGTGCTATGCGTCGTGGCCGTCGATGACGACGTTTAGGTTGTTGGACACCGTTGCAGGGGCGTCATTGCGATGCGTAGCGTCGGAAGAGTGGGAGCGCTCCGTCGTTCTTGGAGGCTCTTTGCTTCGGTCGTCTTCGGCAACGCCACCTCCAGGCGTTGCCGCACTTAGTTTTCCCGGCGACGCAGGGGAGACAGGCTCTCTCGGCGGGGTCGTGGCGCTGGAGACGCTGAACGTCTGGGCGACGGTGAGCGGGACTCACGGCGGAGAGGCGGCGTAGAAGATGGCGAACGTCGTAGGTACTCCTCGATGTCGCGAGGCCGTTCGTCGTACCGTGGGCGCGGGTCGTTCGGGTGGAACCCGCGCAGCCCCAGTTGTCGGTAGGGGCATCGACGGTAAATATGGCCGGCTTCACCGCAGTGATAGCACAACGGGCGTCGGTCGGCCGTTCGCCACACGTCGGTCTTCCTCGGCGAGGGTCGCTCCGGGCGGACGTCCTGGACTTGTCTCTCCTGTCGTCGAGGATACTGCGGCATCGAAGGGTCTCCTCGGGGTGGCGCAGTGGCGTGGTGGTTAGCTTGCGGCGGTCGTCGGGCCATGGCGGCGTAGCTCAAAGTCGGTTCCTCTGGGGTCGTCGTGTTGATCGGAACCTCAGGTTGGAAGGCCCGGTGAACTTCCTCTCTGACGACCTCAGCGAGTGACAGTGAGGTCGGCCGATCCGCAGTGGGGAGTATCTTGCGGAGTTCTTCCCGGACGACTTCACGGACGATCTCCCGAAAGCTGTCGACACCGCTGGTGTTCAGGTCGAGAAGGAAGCAGCGGCAGATGGAGCAGCAGGCGCGCCGGCGATTCGGTGGTAGTGGCTTTCTCGGGCTGTCAGGGCGCGCTCGATATTGGTGGCTTCGGTAACAAAACCATTGACAGTCGTCGGGGGATTGCGTACCAGTCCTCCGAAAATTTCACCCTTCACCCCACGCATGAGAGCGCGAAGTTTCTTCTCCTCGGTGGCTTCCAGATCGGCCCGGGCACTTAGACGCAGGACATCTTCGACAAAGCTGGTCACGCTTTCGGTGGGGCCCTGCACCCTTGTTCGAAGAAGGTCCTCCGCTCGCTTCCGACGGTGGTAGTTGATGAACGTCCGCTTCAGTTCGGCGGCGCATGGCTCCCACGAAGTAAAGGAGGCTTCGTGGTTTTCAAACCAGTGCCTCGCGGTGCTTTCCAGCGCGAAGTAGAGGTTCTGGAGGCGGTGCTCATCCGTCCATCCGTTGTGGCGCGCTACACGTTCATAATGATGCAGCCAGTCCTCTACGTCTTCGTGAGCTTCACCGTGGAAGGGCGTCGGAGTACGTGGTGTGACGGGCAGGTAAATGATGTTAGAAGCGGCCGGGGTCTGCGACTGCTGGTCGTCCATTGTCGGCCTCGTTGGCTGCCTGGTCCTGGGTGGCAGAAGTCCGAATTCCGGGGGTAGGCCTTGGGTGCGACGACTGAACCGGGCCTCGATCTGGTCTTCGTCGGGTCCTCCGGAGCTTGGGTTCGGGCTCGTACTCCGGGAACTTGGAGGGTGCGCTTCACGGACATGCGGTACCCCGCACCTCCACCAAAATGTCACGAAGGACAAGTGATGAGGCTGCGAATAACTGAATAAACTAAACGTTTAATGGGGCGAACTTGTGCCCAAAATTAAAAGGGAAAAGAGAGAGAACAACAGAGCGTCGCGGGCGTCGAAGGCGGCGAAGCAGCAAGATCGAACGCTGAGGCGAAACTGACTTTGGCTCGCCACGCGAAGCCCCTTATGTACACGCGTGGGCTTCTGGAATAATCGGCGTGGAAGGTTCGACGCGTAGAACTTTCGGGCCTAGAATAAACAATAATAGTTCTCGAATTCACCAGAATAATAAACTGAAAGTATAAACAAAATTCGCGGAGCCCCCAGGAATCGAACCCTGGGCCTCCGCACGAAAGTCAAGCGCGGTAACCACTCGGCCACGCACGCGCTTGCTCGCCGACGCGCGTGGCAGTATGTTTAGACCTAAAAAAGTCTGCACCGTGTCAGTGAGCATAACGTAAGCGCGTCATACACCGTGCTTAGTGTTACACTCTAAAAAAAGTATGCGCGTCTACTTTCACGCACAACACTCGGAGAACCAATCAGCGCAACTTACGGAGGCAGCTCAGCCAATGACGATGCCGAAACATATGTTTAGACCAAAAAACGCAGACTGAGTTGTGACATTAAGCAATGCAAGCGCGACGTTTTGCATTGCTTAATGTCACAACTTAGACTGCGTTTTTGGTCTAAACAGAGGTTTCGGCATCGTCTTTCGCTGAGCTGCCTCCGTAAGTTGCGCTGATTGGCTCTCCGAGTGTTGTGCGTGAAAGTGGGAGCACATGACTTTTTTAGAGTGTACCACAACACAGATTTGTTTTTGTTTTCTACGTGTAAGCATAATTTAACATTGTCATTCGCCGAGTTTTCCTCGTAAGTTGCAGCGATTGGCTCAACCAAGCACATTGAGGGAAACTAGGAAACGCTAACACTGACCCCATAACAAAGCCGAAGGGAGGCAGCCAAAAATAGAGGAAGCAAGAAAGAACGCCAAAAGAAAAAGCGAAAACAGAAAAGAGAGAGGTCGGAGTTAGCGTTTCCCAAGAGTCATGCTAACGCATTCTTTATAGATCCATCAATAAATCATTCTTTAATTTTTTTCATTTTGGTGTGGTGCAATCATTCTCACTGCATGAGTTTGGCTCTACAGCCTTTTGATAGCGAAAATTTAATCTGGTTGCCGCTTTGTACTGGTCAGTTCTTATGTTCACACAATCAAAGCCGAAACAAATCAAGAATTATAGTGTGATCAAGGAACCAATTCACATCTTATATTAACGTGTGACAGTCAAAATGCAAGATGAAATACAGCCTCATGACCGCCATTAGCTTGCCAAAAGTGAAACTGCTTTTTGCGTCACCAGATGGCATTGAATTCTGAAAACGGTAGATCAAATTTAGGTTTCTTTTTTTCTTTAAAAGTATTCAATGTTGTTCCTAAAGCCGCGCACAGCTCAAATAATTTATGTTTCGTTTCTTTTTTTTTTTCGCCTGCGTGGCAGAGCTTGCAACGCACGGGGCTGGCTCGCGGTGAAAACGGAATCGAACATAGCTCCGCCAGGATCTTTTTTGGTAATCTGTGCTCTGGAAAGTTTCAGCCCATTCTCGGCTATCATCGACGGTTCTGGTTTGTAACATTCCTGAACGTTCTGCATGTATCAAAGCAGCGCGCATGCCGTGCTTGGGGCAGTTGACCTTTCGTCGCCGACGCAAGATCTGTGGTATATTTCCCTGGAATAAGTTTCTAGGTATAAGTTCCAATCATTAAAATGCCTTCGAGGTCTACATTCGAGTACCATATTTCATCCGCGACATTATAATTTGTCAAGTAGCGCTGCTGGCCCTAACAGCTGCTGCAACTAAAGTCGCTGTACACAAAAACTATGTTCACACCCTAAGGCAGTCAGTAAACAGATTTAACTATTGTAATTTCACAGTACCACATCCTCAACGCCTCACGGAGCTCGGAAAGAGCAGAAAGAAGACGGTGAGTTGAGCCTACTCTTTTCTAGTGACTATAAAGTATTTAATATATTTGTAAATGTTCTTCTCGATGACATCGAAATCGTTGTCGGATGATCGCAACGCTGATGGGGTTTTGGAAAGAGCCGGCGCGTGCAACTGTGAAAGTCAGTCAAATTAAAAAAATGTTTACGTTCCCAGTTAACGAAGGGCATATAAGACGCCCCAGCAAAGGACAGATGGTTAATTTGAACCACCGATGCAGCACTCTGCTGTGGAGGTCGAGACCGCGAAGGGGTTTCAAACCTGACTTCCAAACTAAAGAACGGATGAAACTGCGTCAAGCAAATTGGTTCGGATGTTTATCCGCTACACCGTCACTTCTTTTATTTTAACGTGAAACGTGTATAGGCTAGGTTTTCAGATAAAGTGACGCCACAAAAAGCGTAACCGAGAACTAGTGGAGTTAGCGCCACCAACTCGACTACCTCTAATTGAAACTAACTCTAACTCTAACTAACTCACACTCTAACTCTAGTTTTTACTAACACTAACTCACCACTAACTCCACCAGCTCCACTAAACACTTGGTTCAGCGCTAGTGGTTCAGCACCACTAGGGCTAAACCAACAACGTTTCACGTAGCAACACACTCGCGGGGCAGTTTACGATACATTTTGTTTAACATATGAGAACCGATGAAGCCGTTGGCACCATTGCACACGGGATCAACCATTGGGACGGCAGCGACCATGTCACTCCCCCGAAAGGGTGCATAAGTGAAATACCATTCCGCGTGCGCTTCAATGCGAGATACATATATAAGACGCAGCAGACTGCAGAAGAAGGAGGGTTCTATCAATACCACCTATAAGAGAATACCTGCGCCTTTCCTCTCGAGACGTCATCACTGGCGAATTCACGCAATGCCGCCTTCAGTCACAGACAAGGTGAGAGGGGCAGGGAGGAGCTACAGTTGTCCCGTCTCCGGCGCCAGCTTTGTGCATTCGACAACGCTTCAGCATATTATGCACCTCGAGTGGGTCGGCGAAGCCAAAGCACGGCAGAAGGCATGAAGCGCGTGCTGGAAGGGGGCCGTACGAAAGAGACGCCTTGCCGTTTCTCACAGTGTCAGTGAATATAGCTCGCGTCAACGTTGCCGTCAGCGCGTTTTGTAGCGTGAGCTACACTGGCCGAGGTTGAGCAGTTTTGCGTGGCTCGCATAATGAGCCGTGCTCCGGTCTGCGCAAGCGCGAGGAGCAGTGACGTCACACGGCGCACAGCTGGCGTGACGGAGCCGCCGCCGCCGCGGGCTCCGCCGCCACCGCGCGCGCCTCGCGGGTCTTCGCATTCCAGAGGAGTGACGTCACAGCCGCGGCAAACGCACTGGCGCCGCCGCGTGCCCAGCTGTGTGCCTCCAAGTCTGACGCTGCACCGGAGCTGCTTGATAGCGCTTCTCATTTTGTGCGCATAAGCTCACGCTACGTAAAGCCTGGCGTCCCTCAACGAGCTCGACGCTAGCACGCGGCGAGGCCAGACGCACGCATCAGCCGCTTGTTTTGTCACTTGGGGTGGGGTCGAGGATGCAACAAACAATGACGTGATGCGCACGCCTCGTCGTTTATAGCGACTGTCAGGATAAGAATGCGAGAGAGCTTCTTCAGTCGTTCCGCCCCCAGAGCGAGTTCTCAGCCTTCGATAATGGTTCGGCGTCTCGCGCGCCTCCAGGACGCGTGCGCAGGCCAAGCTTTGTGGAAGGAAACGAGCTTCGGGCTATGCGGAGTGCAAGTTCGTCTGCTTCTTGCACAGGGGTTGCAATGACTTCGGGACGCCGAGCTCTTATTAACTTTAACATCTAGCATTGAGGTCTATCCCCTCTTTCCTTCCAGTCAGGGCCAATCAGAACTGCGTCTTCTGACGTCACCGTAACCCCTGCCCAAGAAGCAGACGACTAGCTCTCCGAATAACGATACTACTACAGTGGCTGAAAGGGGTAGTGTAGTTACCGCGTAGCCTCCACCATGCATCGGGAACAGCCGCTCCTTGGAAGACGATGTAGGTGGCGCTTAAATCCGCAGCTCCGTTAGGGTGCCTCGATCGGCCGGCAAATAGAGGCACCATAACACGCTTCATTACTAATATAAATACCTCAAAAACAATTATTTGTTTCTAGTAAACTTACAACGATATGATTTGTCTTCGAAGGTGAATAAAAATGAAATAGCAGACACAGTGCAGCGAATCGGCCGGAGCTGGCCGTAGAGCTGACATAGCGGAAGCCGGAGCCATAGCCGGAACGACGTGCGCAAGCGCCAGCGCCACCTGCGGCCGTCTTCAACGCTGTGCCGCTTTCCGGTTTCGTTCGTTACACTACCCCCTTTAAGCCACTGTAATACTACCAGAGGCCTGCGCATAGCGTCATCTTAATAATCCTCACAGCCCCGCGGCAAACATGCTGAATCGGGACGAACGTCGCCGGAAAGCGGCAGACGTGTTCGTCTTGGCGGCGCCACGAGTTAGCGAGGGACGCTGCATTGAGACGCGATGGTGGCGATGCTGCGGCGCTGCGTACATCCACTAGTACTGATATTTGGAGGAGGGGGGTGGGTGGGTGCGGGCGGAGTAGCAGGTATTGGGTTTTAGGCGGTATTGGCTAGAAGTCGAGCATCGGAAAGAGATACTCTGCCGTTCTTATCCTGTCTGTTATAACAGAGCGTGAACACTAACGCGTTTCGAACCCACTTTAGACGGACGGCAAATATCGGTTTCTCAACGTTTAGCACTGCGATTGACTGTAGAGGTGCCGCTAAGTGGTGGTAGCTTAGAGTGCAAATACCGACGAATAAACTTTCCTGGTCAAAAAAAGAAGACAAAAAAACAGGAAGAAAAAAGTATTGCGGGCAATCTACGGCAGCATCCGCGCAGACAATAAAATGCCCATGCTCGCCTAGTTGTATGTGATGCCAAGAGATGGCGCGGCGTAAGACACGAGAGTAAGCGGCGCTTCGACCGATCTCTGTACAACAAATTGGGAGCCATGAGGTATTAAAATTTATGTTTTCCTATTTAGTTTACTTTTTTTATTGAATACATTTTCGTACTTTCAGAACTGAACATTGAGAGACGCGCGCCTGCACAGCAAAGCGTTGCGGAAGATCGTCTACACAGTTCGCTGCCGGCGCGCTCCCGACGCTTCCGACATCTGTCAGCGGCAGATACAACTCGGCGAGCAGAGTTATTCTATCGTCTGCGAATGCCGTCGTAGTTGGCCCGAAACCGTATTTTTTAAAGCCGCAATAAAGCGGCAGTTATATTAGGCCAACCAACCTACGCATCCAGGTAACCACGAATGTGTACGTCAGGCCATAACCGCTGTACAGTCTTCAAAAAAGAAAAGAACGACTACCAGTGTTACGGTTTAAACTTCGACCACCGGCGTTAAAGTTGTGTGAGCTGCTGACTGATCTAAGAGCCCAGCACGCGGGAACGGAAGGAGCATAAACAGCTAGTATGAGAAAGCGCGCGGAGAGGAGAGGGGTGGAAAGGACAAGAAAGAGAGGAGCAGAAACAGGTGGTGTACAACGAAAGCAATAGTGAGTGGAAAGTTCTGGAAAGTGCGCCTACCCTCTTTTGGTGACTTAAAAAAATTTTCGCAAAGGCTTTGCATCGGGGTGGTGGTGAGGGGAAGAGCGCGCAGCGTCACAAAGAGACAATGGTGTGACGTAATGTTTGCCTACGAAACCACGCCCTAGGCATCACCTAAACTAAAAGCAGCACCATCCCCAGGCACTGAAATATTTAGAATCATCTTGCCCTAGGCACCACCCAATAAAGCTACCCAATTTAAACGCGTTTTGCAAAATAACCACGTTTACAGTCAATATTGTTTTACCGAGACAAGTTTTTTGTTTATTTTTCCACTAGCTTCCACCACCTAGCCGCACCTCTGAACGTAATCGCAGTGTAATACATTGAGAAACCGACTTTTGTGGACCGTCTAAGGTGGGTATGAAACGTTAGTGTACATATATGCTATAAGTGGCGCTGGTTCCACAAATTCCATGGCTAAAGCAACAAAGATATTCAGCTAAAGATAGAAAAAGATGAACACAATATAATGCCTACCTTACTTTCCGGCCGGCTCCTTGCCCGAGGAGGTCAAAAAACAAAGACGGAATGTAGTTGCGTACAAAAACTGCGACGTCTTTGTAGATGCGGTTTGTCGTCATTTCAAGCCCTGGACGACCAAAGGAGGTTTCGGGAGGGTACTTGCGCGCCAGCTCGGTCGTGAGGCGCTCAACTTCGCTGTACAAAAGTGTGTTGATGCTGCCACTTGTACAGTTGTACACCCACGGATGCTGTCTCAGCTGCTCCTGAGTCATCCTTTTGATTGTTTGAAAGGAAAACAAAAGCAATTGAAGCACCAAAACCTCCGATACAATAGAGCAACCGCCCCGATAGCGCACAAAAATATCAAGAGGTGTTCATAACTGGCGTAAAACTGTAGACGCTGTGGCTTGGTGCTTTCATGATACTTGTGGTGGAGCGGAGTGGTAAGTTTGTAACCACAGTAAAAGTGCAAAAAAGAAACAAATGGCAAAGACGGCGCTGATACGGAAAAAATGCGGGCCGTCGCCTGGCAAATACTGAATGCCCCTACCCTCCGAAAAATCGAATGCGTCTAATTTCCTGCAAATTACTCGATAAAGCCAATCACTACAATTTACGAGAGAAGCACGGTGAATCACGAGGCTGAAGTTATGTTTAGACCTAGCAAAAACAAACAAACGGCCTGCGCTGTGGCACTTCGGTTTATGAAACCACATGCTCGGTGGCACAGAGCAAATTGTATCTTTGAAGTCTGTGAATGGATTCAGCCTCGCCATTGGGTGACTCTCCGTAAATTATTTCCATTGCCTCTTCCAAGGGCTTTGTGGAAACGGAAAGGATCCAGACCTCTTAGAGCGTAGTGTCCGGTAAATATATGTTCAAGTTATTTACCACAGTGCAAAAAAAGGCAACACACGCATCCGTACAGCCCAGATCCCACAAATAATATCATAAGAAATAACCGGATGACAAATATTCTACGCACTTTTTCGCAATAATGAACTCATAGGGTCAATTTAGAATATGGCCATGGTTGTTTACCGTATTTTCGTCCTTGTTAGAAGGTATATGAAATGCGTTTTCTTTTATTCCGCTTGAATAACTGCATAATTTTCGATATTTGAAATAAATATTTGTGGCGTGCAACCCTGACAATATTTTGTTTGTTTTATATGTATAGCAATGGTACGTTTATCAGATACAGGAGATTGTCGCGAACCATTGAAAACTTAAAGGTTCGCTCATAAAACCATTTATTTCTCAGATTTTTCTTCGTGTGGGTCTTTCGTATCTTATGGGACATGGTTCGTATGGGTGCGCACGGTTCTTTCAGTAGTGGAATCACCCGATTTTAATCGCTTAGTTTTGTTACGTGTAGTTCTAACATGCTACGTGTGATTCTTGGTTGTCATGAAAGACTACTCGACTGCACGGCTAGAGAACCATCTACATACGGGAAAAAAAATTAAAGACGTTTAGAATTCTCTATAACGCCGAATTAGAACGCAGCTCTCGAGGAGGAGGAGGGAGGGTACGGAGGAAGGGTGTGTCGCTCTTCCTTCCCCTCTAAATTTAGTAAGGACATTTTTCCGCTAGCGGGAAAAATTTACCCTCGTAACGTCACACGTGTCGTCACGAGTGTAAATTTAGCATAACTATTTTTCCAACAAATTTAGCTCAAAAATTTAGCGCGAATATTGGCAATGTTAGATGCATGTGACGTATATGACGTCACACGTGACGTCATACGTAACGTGTTTTATATAATGACGTCCCACGTGACGTGACGTGTGACGTCACGAGGGTAACGTCGTGACGTTACACTCGTGGCCATCGTGAAGATAACCCTCCTGAGGGTAAACCTCGTTACGTCATACGTGACGTCACGTATTGACGTCATTATGGGAAACGTCCCATAAAGCAACGCGCGGTTACGCCGAAGGCGACTGCGACGCCGCTCAACCCGGATACAAACACCTAAAAGCTGCGCTCTAAAAAAAAAAAATAACGGCAAATAGTGTGAGACGTTCTCTTCTGGAGCCAAACTACCTCTCTGGTGCAACATTTATGCAGCTGTTAAATGCATTTGATATAACGGAAGGTACTTTGTTCGATTGCGCTTTTGAATAAGAGTTTTTGCATTGTTGGGGGCTTGGTTCCTCCCGATTACTCCAATGATAAAATCGTCCAATATTATTACCGGTTTCGAGCAGAGGCGGTGCAGCGTCGAAGGCATGTCAGCACACCTCCGGCTGCCTCAAGTGAGTCTCAAGGAGGTGTCGCACTGCCTACACATCGTACAAAAGGGAATCTGCCTACAGATTCGAACGCGAGTCGCCTCGAGATCCGTGCTTCGAATGCCGCCTCTCAATGGGTTCAAGGAGAAAACTTGGCACGCGGCGTTCGAATCACAGACATTGCGGTGAGCCGTGTTTGCAGACTGTCTTTTGTATGATGTATTAGCACACTTAGCAGCGTGACCCGAGCTTTATGTCGGGGTCACACTGCCCATACATCATACAAGCGACATGGTGCCTGCTTCAGACCTGATGCGAGAATTGTCTGCGGACACCGCTAAAGTGTTTTTGAAGCGTTCCTGCCTCATGCGTAAGTGTGCTCCAAACACGTCAAAAGACACTTTCTTTTGTACGGCCAATATCCGGCGGGACCATCATACAAGGCGAGAAACACGTCTCAGATGGCGTGGGTAAACTGTCATTTGGGTGACGTATAAGCACCACCTAGGGTGCCTCAATGTCCTTCTGTTTAGGGTGATGGCACCTTTGTAGTACCCGATGCCGACAGCACGCGCTCACGGGTAAAATGCAAAGAAATCGACGAAAACAAAATGTCGCGATAGAGCAGTCAGCGCCACAAACGCGTGCAGGGACACGCTCTTTCACGCGCTTCTGAACAAAAAATAAAAATAAAGGTGTGGGACAAAATGCCGAGATTCCACCACCCTAAGCAAAGCGCACATGAAGGCACCCTAGCACCGCCAACCGTCGCTCTGCACATCTTCTAGTGAACACTGTAAAGGTCTTTCCACACAGAACACGCATATTTCTGCGGGCTTCATCCTGCAAGATAATGTTTTCTTTACCCTTCCGGTTCGCTCTTGGACGCTTTCTGAAACGGGGAAGGTAACCCTTCGCTAGAGATCGTGAACTAAGCCTCGGAGCGTGCTCATGACGTACAGAAGAACGCCGCCACGTACGCACTCTTCTGGCTTTCAGTCAAGGTCTGTGCTGTTGTGAGTCCCTACATAACCTCTCGGAAATAAGGAAGGGAGGAGACGAAAACGAGGAGGGGAGGAGGAAAGTCGTGCTATATGCGTGGTTGATATCCTCACTGAAAACGTTAACACGCGCTAAACCGTTCACTTAAAAAACAAACAAAAAAACGTCTTTTTAAGAAGTGCACAGCAGAAACCGTGTTCTGTTTTCACATCCATTAACTTCGCAATGCGCTAAAGATGCAGTTATCTGACAAAAAATGAGACGTGACTCGGCATGTTGAAAGCTATGTAGCCTCCTCGACGCGGTCACCCTTCGCAGATTGACAATCATGAAATGTCCACGGAAACAAACCAGTCTTCAATAAGACCTATGAAGCGGCATTTCAGCACAGACCGCCGACTCTTCCATCATAGGAGCCATTGTATTTTTCTTAAATATCAATGGCAATAAATAGCAAGCAGAATCAATACCTATGGTATTTGGGTCCGGGTAACTTCAAAGTGGTCCTACCTCTCGTCATGTGATGCTTGGCAAGCTGCCACAATGAGCACATTGGCCACGACGTCCACTGGAACGATGTCTATGACTGCAGTTTTGTCCGCAATAACGGTTGTTACCACACCTGTCAGCGCCTGTGTTTAATAGAAAAAAGGGACACACAGCGAGTGTACACCACAGGAAGGAGGCGATGTCTTCTTCCTGTGGGGTGCAATACACCTTAAAATTTTTCGTATATTGAAAAATTTAAATTATTACAGCGTCAGCTGCTAGGTCGATGTTGCCCTGATTCTCGACGGCGTGAGCGTGATCACATTTAGGTTCCCCGCTGAGTTTGGCGGAAAAATTGACGTCACGTCACTAATGCACCAATTCAGTTTCCCCGTTAAATTTGGCGGGAAACCAGATCACGACCTTAAGATAATTTATTCATCAACAACGTATCGACGCTCAAACAACTCAACGCCTTTTCAATATCGGATCGCCATACGACGCACGATCGGCGCAATGTCAATTGATCGCCATCGTCGTATTGTCAAATAAGCAGGACAGCTGACGCTGTCTAGACACATAAGGTCGTGTGATCATCGTGCAATCTTTGAAGGAAGCCTGACTTACACACGATATTGTTTCCACGAATTCAAATCTACGCAAAACGATTAAGAAATTGTTTAGTAACCGTAATATTTTTTTCCTTTTAGTTCATTTTCGCTTCGCTACGACGTATATACTTATCACTTCCTGATCAGAACCTTTTGAAAAGTTCACGGCGTCCAGTGTATTCTTCACAAATTATCAGAGTCCGCCATTATTGGGAACGTACTCTGGTCATGTATTGGACACGAAGGTTACGTCAGTGTTCGGCATGCTCTCGGAACCAATCATAGGCTTCGTACCCCTGAAAAAGCGGCCGCTGTTGCTTGATGGACTTTCGAAGAGGGTAGATTTTGAGCGACTATAGATGGGCAAGAGAAATCGCAACATGTGTTTCAAGCAAAGCTACTAGAGCAACTCAGCTGGAAACTGCCATAGAGCCGGCTTTGAAAACGCGGCTTCGATTCGTACTCGAGAACCGAACCAATGACGATCGCAACGCCGCCATTTCTCCCGCAGCGGCCACTTCGGGAACTGTACGTCTGCATGTAACGGTTGAGGTTGAGTCGCGCAAGGGCCGGTGGCGCCATCTGGCATTGCCATTTCGCAGAACCAAGATAAACGAACTTTCATGTTTTTACTAGTCGCTAAACGGTGGGGCTGTTATCATATTTAGTTTGGCCTCGGTGAACGCCAGCGGTCCTTTTCAAGGGTGGGTTTCCCAACTGAGTGTTTTAGTAACGTTGGTTTCAAGGCGTCCGCGTATTCAAAATCGAACTCCATCCACGGGGTAAGCTTCTTTTTATTTTGTGAGAACAAACCGTCGGGGAAGAAAACCGGGTACTTGAGGTTAGAAACGCATAGCTCAATTTAATTAAAGATAATTCAATGTTTATTCTTGTATGCCAGTCGCGAGGAAGACAAAATTTAGAGTCACTGTATTCAAAGAAGGTCACTGCGACCTCTGCGGTTCTCAGAGGCACTACACGATGCACTTGCGCATTATTTAACCGAGGACAATAATAAAGGTACTATAAAATAGTATACGTGTTGTATATGAACGTGCTCAGGTTGAGCTGCGAAATTATACTCACTGAAGCGATAATGCCGTTTCCTCCACTTAGTCCTTCCACCCAGCCCTACAATATTGGAAAAACATCAAATGTTATGTTCGTCATAGGTCCCACTGACAAGCAAAAACAAATTATAACGAAAGCTCTCTCTCGTTTGACATCGCATGCCACTTGAACTGGGTCAGAAGGGTGGAAAGTTGGGCTAGTTGGTAGTTATTCATCTTGGTTTTGACAGAATGTTTCTTACTCTGTCCTCGTCTTTTGTGCGCTTTCAAAACCAAGATGAACTGGGTCAGGCTGCACACCAAATATTTCGAAACTTCAGGTGACATGCAATACACTTTGTATTCTTGTATATTTTTAAGTTAAATGACCGAGTCCGTCAAAGCCTGTAAAGCTCGCACTCTGTGGCCCGGCACTCTCAAGAAATTTTATTTTATCCAAACACTGCAATCGAACCGAAAAAATGAAGACAAATGGAAAACATGCACTCAAAATACGCCAGCCTACTTTGTTTACAGCCACGTAAAATAATTTATTTGTGAATATTTGAAAATATTACAAAACCACTCTTCTCTAATTGTATTATATTTAACAATATGCTATCGCCACAACATGGTATGAAATTACATCTATTCGTTAATGCAAAGCGTACAAAATGAAATGAATACAAAAAAAGGTTCACTAAATTATGCATGCAATGAAAGAAAAAACACTCCAGAGATAGTTCTTGTAACCTAACAAGTTGTGTAACATAATATAAATACAACAATCGTATTCTAAAGACAGGAATCACAAGCGTGTACATAATAGTCGGATAAAAATATTTTCCCAATGGGAAATCTGCACAGGACAAGCGCAGCCACACGCAAATTTTCAGTGAGCGTAAAATCCGGATGAAAAATAACAATGTGATTAATAATATCTAAATCGTCATTTTCACTGACAAGATTAAATATTATAATGTAAACTTCCTAGTTTACGTTTATATGCAGGGTGATTTCAGATAAGAACGACCAAGGGTGGCTGGTCGACATCTTTAAATCAACTGATATTTTATATGTCATTGTGTAGTGTCTGATATAACCGAATCCAAACTTAGTTTTGTCCAGAAAAAATATTTAAGGACAAGAAAAATCGTAAGGCATGAAGAGGTGGACAGTTGAATTAACGCGCGCTGATGGAGGGGGTACGTTTGAGAGTGAATAACTAAAACGATAACATTAGGAGAATTCTAATACTTTTTAGACGCAAATTATGAGTACAGCTTGCTTGTAATATAAAGTAATAATTTTTACTCTAATTTTATTTATTTTTCTATAAATTGCCATACATGCCTGCTCGAACGACAAGTGGCGAAATTTGGAAGCCTGTATCTCATGAAACAATTTAATTAATATAATATATTTTGCAGATAATATTCTACTTATATATGGCTATATATTAGCCATACATATTATTTAAAAAATAAATAAGGTATCTCAGTGATACGATAGTCAGGATATATTTAGTTAAAACATGGGACAAAAAATCAAACAACGAAATATTTCGATGCAAATAAAAAAACACCACCTTCGATTTTTAAAAATTTAAGTACCCTGTTATACTCTATTTCGGCATTCATTTCTTTTAAAAACATGTTGCATTATTTTACTGAAAAAGAAGAAACAACTCCCCAAATTAGGGTAATTTCTGAAAGCCTACACTTAGCAGTGCCCTATACAAGAAGTGACTCTGAGTTCCATTTTTATGAAACTAACACACATCTTTTATAGATTTTTATTCAGTCGACGCCATTGATAACTATAGTAATCGTTCACACACTAAAATTGAGAAGAAAATACTGTGTACAAAGAGCTATCATTTTATGAACTTATGATCCGAGAAAAGATCATGCAGGACTGGCTCTCTCGTTTTGGCGTGCCTTCTACCATCACAACGGACTTGGGCAGCCAATTTGAATCCACCCTCTTCAGTGCCTTTACTCAGGTCATCGGCACCACCCGTGTAAGAACCACGGCCTACCATCCCATGAGCAATGGCATGGTAGAGAGATTGCATCGCCAACTCAAGACAGCCTTGATGGCGAACGAGGAGCACTCCTGGATGGAAGCGCTTCCTCTCGCCCTCCTGGGCATCAGGACTGCATTCAAAGCAGACATCGGCTTCAGCGCAGCTGAGCTTGTGTACGGATTGACGCTGCGTCTCCCCGGCGAGTTCTTTTTGTCCAACCAAAGGGAGGCCCAGATCAACCCCGGCGACTACGCGTCTCGGCTCCGCAGCATTATGGGCAAGCTTCGTGCTACACCCCGCGTCAGCCAACGACACGGGCCATTCATCTGACCACAGACCTCGCATCCTGCACGCACGTGTTTGTGCGACACGACGCGGTGCGACGATCACTTCAGCCCCCGTGCGATGGACCGTACAAGGTTCTGCGTAGGGGCGATAAGATGTTCACAATCGACAGGCGCGGTCGTCGGGAGGTCGTGTCAGTCGACCGTATAAAACCGGCCCACATGGACCCCTTCAGAACCACGGCAGCCGCCCCCGCCGCGAACACATTCCTTGCCAGACTGCCGACTCCATCTACGGAGCTCCCGAACAGACCCCCGCTGCCCCCGCCAACTAGTATCGGGCAGCACACGCCTTGGGAACGGCGCACCAAAGGCCCCCTTCGCCTCAAGTTGTGACCTCCTTCATCTTCGTGTGCATCTCGCACGAGATCCACCTGCTCACGGGAAAGCTGATGGTGTTTGCCATTCCAGCCGACTGGAGGTACATGGTCCGCAACCTCTCCACCTTCTTCCTGATCCTCATCCCCATCAGCATCCACGATGCTTTGCACAATGTTTGCCTTGGTTTGTCGAGCTAAACCGGACTGTAACGAGATCCATGCCTAGGTCTCGTTTGTGGCAATCATTTCATACATTATCCTGCGGAACATCAGTGGCCTACTGAGGACCAGGTACAGCACCTTCTTTGCCTGCATTGGCAAGATCTCGCTGGAGCTGTTCATCCCGCAGTACCACATCTGGCTGGCGGCCGACACCGATGGCGTGCTAGTCCTGGTGCCAGGCTACCCCGTTCTGAACGTCATTGTGACCTATTATTTTTCTTTCTTTTTTTCTTTTTCGCAATGAATTCGCTCGCGTACTCACGAGAGGGGGAGTGTTGCAGTGGATCAAAGCCACACAGCTCGCCGCACGCGAGAACTTCTATGTCACTTCTTCATTGAAGACGATTGATTTTTACATCCGCTCGGGGAGACAAAAAAGGAGATCGACGAAGAAGAAGAATAAAGGCAGTTGAGATCTGGCACGCAAGCTTTCAGGTCGTTCTTTCTCGGACCTCGCTTGCCACCTCAACAGTTCTTATACCATTTGAGTTAAGACAGACTGAAGAGAAAATATTTCAAAACGTCAGGTTCTGTAGAGTTTTACAGTCATTCCCAGTTAAAAGCATTATTAAAAACTAAACTGTCCCGTTTAAGTTCCTATACCATTTGAACTGAGACAGACTACAGAGCAAATATCTTAAAGCCTCGAGTGTTACCCGAATGTTATTGTCAGTTGCACGGGCATGCATGGTTGATTATAATGTAAATTGCCCGGTTCGAATTTATATACAGTTTAAGGTGGGAGAGGCTGTAGATCAAAGATACGTTAAGTCCTACTTATTTTTAATTTCAGTCCCACTGACAAGCATTGACTAATTAGAACCTAAATTGCCCGGTTTAGATTAATTTATCACCTCAGCTGTGTCAAGCGTAGGAGGAAGTATGTTTATGCGTCAAGTTCTACCCATTATTTATTTTTCCTTTCACTGACAAATATGATATAATTTACTTTAAACAGTCCCTATTTTAGTTCATTAACCAGTTTAGATGAGTCACGCTGCACAGCCAAAATGTTGAAACGTTGTTTTTGATGTTTTAATCTTCGTTTCCACTGGCAAGCTTGGACTAATTATAAGTTAAGCTGTCCCGTTCTAGTTCACATATCACTTGAACTGAGTCAGCTTGCCAATTAAATAATATGAAACAACATGTTCTACTTAATGATGAATATTTATGACCATTTAAAGTTTTAACTATGTACTTTTCCTGATTACAAACCAAGAATAACACAATATTTTTTCTTCTGAAATGATATATTCCGCTTTTAAGCTTTAATAACGTCATTTTACCTTGTGAATGGGGCCAGCTGAACATAAAAAGCACACAATGAAAAAGATTACACCATTCGCACCGCTGGACTAGCAACTTTTAAAATTGCCTTGTCTTTATTTTCTGTTAATCCTTGGTTCCGGTTTTCTTTTTCTTTACACTAAATTAGATTTTTTCATTCTTTACACTTAATTTAGTTTTTCCTTTCTTTACACTTAATTCGGGATTTCTATTCCTTTAACGCATTGATTCCTCCTTTTCTGTCTTCTTTAAGCGATCTTCCTCTTCTTTTCTTCTATCTATGCCTGGGACTCATGTCACTCCGCAGGAAAATCTGTTTGAGTTGTGCAGTGCAACGGAGGGGTACTAACACAGTCCTCGTCTTTTTTTTCGATGGCTAGGGCTTCCAGCAGTTCACGGGCGAGATGATTTTTATGTCGCCCCACGATGTTTACGTCGCACAATGTTGCCTTGCATTGGCATGCGCGACAATGGGCTGCAACGTGTCCTGCTGCTGTCAAGTTTCGTAGAGATGTGGCATGTTCTCAGGTTTTATTGTTAATACAGTGCCCTGTCTGCCCGATATAACATCTTAAACATATTAATGGAATGTTATAAATGACATCTTTTTGACGTTGGGCGTACCTTGTTTTGTGTGCGATGTTACATGCCTCTTGGTGCCTACGTTGGTTTTCATTTACCCTGCCGCACATTGAATACCCCTTGGTCAGCGCGGAGCATATAACTTGGACTCCTTGCCGGCCTGCGACCTTTTTCAGCCGGTGAGTGATGCCATGAAGATATGGTGCTACCAATATGGGATTTCCACTCTTTTTCTTTGTTGCTCGCTTGATGCCTTCCTGGCCGCGCATCAAATTCTGGGCGATCTTTTCACATATTGATACCAGTAATGCTTCCGGATATCTAGCATCAAGTAGCCTAGACTTTTGAGTGTCAAAACGACTCTGGATCTGGTGTTCACACGACTTCTTTAAGGCAGATGTTAGTGCTGTCTTGGCGACCCCACGTTTCACGTTCTTGGAGCGTACGGATTCGAATGGAAAAACCCTTTGCAGGACCGAGTTTGGTATCTCCAGAAGACGTGGCCATCTTTAAAGTCTAAGGCAATATCAAGGAATCTGATAGATTTGTTTACGGGTAGTTCATGAGTGAACTCAAGTCTTGAGTAGCTCTATTCAAAGCATCTCATGACATACTCGCGGCAACCATTGTCTTGTTCTTCGACCTCCATGTTACAAAGTATTAAGAAATCATCAACGTACCGGAAGATGACTTCAATCCGGGGATCTTTCATGCTTTGCTGGATAGTAAGTCCGCATGTTGCGAGGAACAGATCGCTGAGGTAAGGAGCCACTCGAGACCCGATGCATACACCCCGTTTCTGAACATACTGCTGATTTTGATGGGATCCCACCGTCGCCGTCAGGTAAACACGTAGCGATTCCAAAAAGCTGTCGAGGGACGTGCCAGCCGCACTTTGGAATGATGTGAGACCTTGCTGTTCAACTGTTTTTCGAAGTATGTTTAGGAGAATGCATGGGGGATGGAATAATACATTTGTTTGATGTCACGGAAAAATCTAGAGGCAATGTTAGATCCCTTTTCTTGAAGAAAGGAGATGCCACTTTCGGAGTTTGGAATCTTGAAGGGGTCTTGTACCTGCACTCTGTAAAGTTGTTTGGCCGGGGAGGTTGACACTTGTGCCTGCCAAGTATTTCTTTCTGATACAATTGCCCGGGACAAAATTTCCTATTTATGTGTCTTGGCTGAGAAAAAGACCGCCAATTCGTCACTATTTGATCCTTTCACTTTTGTGACGAGACTGCCTAGTTGGTTATTTTCAAGTATCATCAGGATATTGTTTTTGTTGGTGTAGTTCTTTTTGATCCACAGGATTTAAATTTTCAGCGATGGCTTGATCGGCTCTTTCTTCGTACTTTCCTGTGTCGAGGACGACGAACCCTCCCTCCTTGTCAGTTACGCATAGTTTTAGATCTTTGCTCCGCAAGTCTTGCACTGTAGAACCAAAACTCATTTTCTGATGAAGATGGTTCCTTAGGCTTGCAAGGCAAGCAATCCCTTCGTTTATGATCTGCGGTGTTTTTTCTACTGGAGCTTTGGCGGCGATGTGTCTTACTAGTGCAACCTTATCAACGGCCTTAAGCTTTGGTGGTATTGCAAACTTGGGACCCTGCTCTAATACCGTCTTGTTTTTTCTATATGATTGACGTCACCAATGACCCGAAGCGAAGACCTTTTTGTACTTGCTGTGGTTCTTCTTGCTAGGTGGTGTTTCCATGCTGGGAGGAAATGTTGCGTCCACATGCATTCGATTGTTATTGTCGTCATTATCGGTTGATCCAGGAAGAAGTTGTGGCTGAGGCATTTTCTCGCAGGAAATCTGTGAGTAAGCGGACTTGGCGCCAGGTTTCGGATCGAAGAATTTTTGAAACCCGCTGTGAATATATTTTAGACGGCTCAAATCAGCCAAAAAAATTCCGCACATTATCCAGGATAATCCTTCTTTTTATATTACTTCAGAGCATCCTTCTCGGCAGACTTGCGTTGCGATTATGAGAAAGAGGTCATGCGGTTCAAGGAGGTTAAAAGAAAAGAAAGGCGTGCTCAGAGAACTAGAAGGGTACCTTGTTACCGGCTAAAGCTGTGCAAGTTGGTTCATTGCTTGTGAATGGGGCCAGCTGAGCTTGAAAAACACACACAGAAAAAATTATAACATTCGCACCGCTGGACTGGCAACTTGAATAGATGCCTCTTCATGTTCTGCTGGTCCTTGATTTCGCCCCCAGGCATATATATAAAAAAAGAGAAAGATCGCTTAAAGAAGACTAAAGAGAAGCAATGAGAACATTCAAAGCACAGAAATGTCAATTTGTTAGAGGAAAAGAAATCCCGAAATAAATGTAAATAAAAAGAGAACATAAATAAAGTGTAAAGAATGAAAAAATTTATTTGAGTGTAAAAAAGAAAAAAAAGAAAAGCGGAATCAAGGATTAGCAGAAAATAAAAAAGAGGCCATATTAAAAGTTGTTAGTGCAGCGGTGCGAATGTTAAATTTTTTTCTCCGTCTGTTTTTCATGTTCACCTCGCCTTATTCACAAGCAATGAACCAACTTGCTCAGCTTAAGCCCGTAGCAAGGTCATTTTTCCGACACACGTTTTCTTGTCCTATTTCTTGTACTGCGCGAGCCGTCTTTTTCAGAATACTGCACGACTTGCCTGTCAAGAATACCTGGTCCCGAGGAGTGTTTAAATACTGACTTAGGGTGATACTGCTTGCACCGTTAAAAATTAACTATCTGAGGTTTACGGTTGTTGGCATGACGAATCCGGTTGCTGACGTCATTCAGCTTCTTGACGATTTCCTAGGTGCCATCTAGGTAGTTCTGGATTACAACCATTTCGACCTTTGGTCCAACATGCACTAATGCAGCCGCACCAAATCTCCTGGTTTCAATAGTTGACCGGAGGTATTTCTTGCGTTATTGCTGATGAGTTGCAAACTCCTTCGTGCAAAGTCATGATACCATTCTAATTTTTGCGCAATCGAAGTGAATATTTTCATATCTGTCTTTCAGCGTCAGCACCACCGGAGTACCGAAAATAGAGTCCGTAGGCAGCCGTAGACCTCTGCCCATTTGCAACACTGATAGTGTGTACTTTTTTTTTTGAGTCGACAGCTGAAACAATTAAAATTATAAAGAGAGGAACAACTTTAGTCTCAGGCGTCCTGATGCTCGATGACAAGTATTGCTTGAGAAATAGGTTGAACCATTCTGTTATTCTGTTCGGCTTCGAATTTAGCGGTGTTGTTCAGGTCTCTCTTACGGGAGGCGATGAGCACAGATCCTTGAAAATTTGCCACTCCAAGGTGCGTCTTTTTTATGTTTTTTCAGGGGCACTGCGTTCCTCAATACAATGTTGCCAAGCGAACTTCGAGTGATGGTCTCTGCATCGTATGTCCGAACTAGGAGAGCTTCTGGTTTATTTGGGAAGTAGTCCGCAAATATTTTCAGACACCGATTAATCCCAGTTGTTTCTGGTTGTAACTCTGCCACGTCAACAGCGACTAGCTCAAATGGGACACGAATGTTGTAATTTATTACCTTTGGCAGATAAATAGAGGGAGGTCCTTTGCGCATTCAGCAGTAAACTTTTAAGCCACTCGCGCATGTCACGGATGGCTACAAGCCAGTAGAATCCGTCTCGCACTCGTTATAGAGTTTTGTGAACCCCAAACTGTCAGCTGGTAGGACTATCGTGGTGCCTCCGAGTTGAAACCGAAGTACAATTTTGACTAGCAATTGTGGCATGACTAGTTGAAGAAACACAGGCGCTTCATCGTTACTTCCACAAAAATAAAACAGGGGGCCTTTTTTAGGAGGAGAGAACCCCAGTGAGTCCAGATGGCTTCGACGACGGAATTGCGTGGTGTGGAAAGGCACCATCTTGAACTTTCACCTCCTTGTTTCCAATGCACAAGAAGTCAAATATTGCCATTTATTTTGAGCGTACGAAGAGTTTTGTCTCCCCAATCAGTGGTACCGACATCGGTCAGTAAAAGCTTGATCACCGCCTGCAGCGAAATCGTTAACCAAGGCGACAAATCGTATACAATTGAGGTCCGATTGCCCTTGTCTTCAGGCATGGGAGACACTTTTTTCTGTGAGCAAGAGCTTAGTGAGACTGCACTGGAATTCAGGTGTCTTTCATTAGTTTTGTGTTAGGCATTGAACTGGCACTGCTGAAGGTGTCCCTATTACCTGGCAAACTCTCCTTCCGGGTTCATAAAAAAAAGAATCAGCTGAGGAACGCATTGTAAATAGCCTCTGGTAAGGATTCTAACCGGTCGTCCGAATTAGGTTTAAGTACTGTTACAGATATTTTGCAGCATTAATGTAGAACGGCGAATCCAAGTAATTAGAAATTTGAAATATTTTGAAATACGCATAAAAATACTCCTTCATAGCATTGTGCTCCAGTGTTCACCCCTTCATCGCCGTAGTTCTGTTTTATGCTAGGCGATATTGATGTGATATTCAAAGAAAGAAAGAAAAATAATGGCGTAATATAGTTGATTTTGTAACCAAGCTGACGTCCGACCATACCTTCTACCAGGATCTGGAAGGAATTACGAAAGACGATGTAATCTTCACTGCTAAATTGCAAAAATAAACTTGGTGTTTATCTTGAGAAAGAACTTAATTCTGTTCGAACGAATTAAATGCTAAGGAAAATAATAGTTCGAATAGAGGCTTCAAATATTTTCTTTGGTTAAGCTATATTATCGCTGGGAATTATATAAAGGTACTTCTCTCCAACCGTATGCCTTCAATGTTATAAAGAAAAATTGAAAACGCTCGCATTCGATTTGTGACAAGCTCGCTGCGTTGAACTCAGCAATTGTTTTTCAAATAGAGTTTAAAAACAAACAGACGTGTCGAAAATTAGAGACATAGCCGTAGAAACAAAAACGCGACTCCAAGTTGTCAATCAAAGCATAACAATGATATCGTTGCGACTCACCGGAAATGGCTCTTTCCAGGACGCGGACACACCGAAGGCCGGACGATGACCAGTGGAAGGCCCCGGCCTTGTTCTGCAACCATAGACTCAGCCAGGGTCTTGCTGAGGATGTAGGTGTTGGGTTTGGCTCCGAGCAGCTCTGGTGTCGCCTTAACGAGATCAACCTCGCTCAATGTTCTGCTCGTGTTGCATCAGCATGCGTAAAGATAAAAGCAATTGTTAACATTTTGTTTAGCACTAAGTTTTATAACTTTGGCAACAAAGCTGAAACCACGAGGGCTCACTCCACAGCAACAACAACAACCTTGACTTTAGTTAATGCGAGACGAAGGATTCCTTTTCCGAACAGCAGCCTTAGTCTCAAAAGCTCCGGTGTATAAAAGGAGTTTTGTGCACTTGGCTTACACTGCGCGTCACTGTTAACGCGAACACGATATCGAATCTTTCTAACGCAGGATGTGTCCAAGGGCTGTATTTCACGTGGAAAGCTGGTGACGCTCGAACTTAACGAAAAGCCGTTGCACGCAGGACTAGGTATCATCAAGCGGACATATTTCATTCCAGGCCAAGCATGATCATGCAAAGCATGTAAAAGCACACTTCGTCGTAATTAATCATACTAAATCATACATAGGGACATTCACCGAGCGGCGATGTGGAACCGAGCCCCAGACCGTATTCACCTTTTCCTCAAGGGCTCAGCCATTTTGAATGCCGTCACTTCTGGTATGCGGTAAAACATCGTTGTGATCTCTCCACGTCGCTGGAAGGTGTTTACGGAAAATGCGTGATTGTCACACATTCTTGTTTTGCCTCACCTATATTTTCTCGCGTATTTCAGGTTGAAACGTTTTATTATTTTTCGTGTCGCATACCAGATACGGAACCCATGTGACTGAGAACAACAGGAAACAACAACAAAAAAGTCTACACGATCCGCATCCCCACACCTTTGCTTGGTAACTACAAGGGGAGGCGAACGGGAGCTCAAGCAGCTTGATCAATTATGACTCAAGAAAGCCCGCGATTGCAGACGACTGTTGGCGCGCGCAGCTTACTTACGAATGACGAATCATAGATCATCACGTGATCTAACGACGTCATGGAGCTGGAATATATTTAATATAGTTTTGATTATTTCGTACACATGAGGAGCACGCGAGTTTGTCATGCGTTCAACGCTACGGAAAGCACCCAGGTCATTCCGTAACGAAAGAAAACGCAAGTCATAACCACAGGAATAATGCATTCACGACGCTTTCTGCGCCCCTAAGGTTTCATCAAAATCATCGATACAAGGATAAATATGTGTTACTTTTTATTTAAATGAGATACTGCAAACGATTTTATTTTCGAGAGCTCAATATTTCGCGAATTAGGCAAAGTGCTGTATTCAGAAATATTTCGCGGGCACGAAATGTCGCAAATAAGGATGATACTCTATGCATTTCTTACCATAGAAACAAGTATTCGCCCGACTAGTTTTCGACATATTTTACAAGTCGCGAAATCCACGAAAATGAAGCCCTCGCCAAAATTAAGCCGTTTTCAGTATTGACGAACCTAATATTTTTTTCTGCTTAGGCTAGGGCCCCTAATAATAACTCTTTTTTCCTACATCTAAGTGCCATGACAGCAATCAATACGAGGCAAAAAAAAAAATAGAGAACAGGCGATCGTTTTTTTTTGTGTTTACACTTTGTCGTGCTACTTACATACTGCGTCCATTTAGCTGAAACGCCACCTTTATCACTTTAAGCGCTAATCTCCTCCTAGATATATAAAATCAGTTTTTATCCATATACAGGGTGTTTCAGAGAACGCAGACCAAATCGCTCCTGCGAAAACTACTTATCACAACGAAAAAATGCTTGTGGCGTTTCGGTCCTGGGCCAGGGGCCCATTTAAGAAAATTAGTAAAGTCCGGGATAATTAAGTTGTTAATAATTTTTGCGTAATTAACTTTTTAATATTGTGTTTAAGGGCATGGTTTCAACTAGAAGATTGCTCAGCATCATCGAAAACCACTAAATCAACAAATTGCAGAACGACAGAAGGCACGTGAAGCATTTTACGGCTTTCTGAAAAACCGCACGAATTCGCCGGGTTTTTAAGTTTCGGTTTGTTATCGGAGCGCATCTCCGCCCCGGCGGCACCGCGCCCCGTGGAGAGATAGTGCAACCAACCTCTGCTGCGCTGTCATCGCGCGACGCAGCAGAGGCTGGTTGCACTCTCTCCACGGGGCGCGGTGCTGCTGGGGCCCAGATGCGCTCCGATAGCAAACCGAAACTTAAAAACCAGTCGAATTTGTGCGGTTTTTCAGAAAGCCGTAAAATGCTTCGCGTGCCCTCTATCGTTCTGCAATTTGTTGATTTAGTGTTTTTCGATGAAGCTGAACAATTTTCTAATTTAAATCATGCCCTTAAACACAATATTAAAAAGTTAATTACGCAAAAATAATTAACAACTTAATTATCCCGGACTTCAATAATTTTCTTAAATAGGCCCCTGGCCCAGGACCAAAATGCCAAAAGCCTTTTTTCGTTACGATGAGTAGTTTTCGCAGGAGCGATTTGACCTGCGTTCTCTGAAACACCCTGTATATTATTATATGCAGCCCTTGCGATAAACAACCGCGTAGGTTACGATAAAAAAATAATGCGTGGAAAATTTCTATTGACTGACCTGTTAGTTCTACAGGACGGCTGTGTTCAGTTCTTGAAAGCACAGTTTTTTAGTATTAAAATAAATATCGTATACCATCTAGGCAATTAATTTTAATTCAATGGATACGAAACTATTACTATAAGCATGTTGCTTCACATTACATATGGTCCAAAGCAAAAAACAAAACAAAAAAACTTATTTGAGGAGACCAGACTTTAGCTGGTTTGCTTTGTTTTTCTCCCGTTTAATAGAACAATAGACCCGTTTACTGATCATAACATTATAAACTATTAAAATAAACATATAGTGTTCGACAATAAAGCCCATAAAGGACCTCATGAATCGCGAGATAAATACACTTGCTTCTTGACAGTTTTTTTATCGGAGTTAGTAGATGATTATCGGTACTCTAAGTATTCCCCAATGTTACTCTGTGTTGTTTAAGATATTTTTAGATACAGTGAAAAAAGATTTTCCTGCTCATTTCGAGTATGCACCAAATTCATACACCCTCAAATCAACATGAAAAAGTAGGGCTAGGCTGTTAATCTTGTAACAAAAATAAAATGATACGGTTAAAAGAAAAGTCATATTTTGAATATAATCTATATAAGCCATAAAGGGCAGAAACACCAGCCTAAATCAACTTCTAAAGTTGGAGCTGGGATGGAAAATGTTGTCATGTGACCTCCCGTAAAATAAATATGCTGCGATCATTTGTAAGAACTTTCGTATACAGGGAAGCCACTACTGATACTAACGTAATCCTGTGACACGAGCTGGCTAAAAATTTGGAACCACTATTTACGAGCATTTAACTACGAACAGACCGTCTTCAAAACCCCCTCAAGCAACATTGGGGGTCTTGATTTCTCGGGCACAAAGCGCATTATGGGATACGAGTCGTCGCCAAAACGGCGAGCCCTCGGGTGGAATAAATATTCGGAGTGTGTGCCCAAACAATGGCGGCCTGGAATTAGTGGCTCAGCACTTGATATACTTCGTTTCACCGTGACTTGGTAGAAAGCAGACGCCGTGCCGCCCCCAACCTTTTGAGCAAATCTGAGCGACGGATGCGAAGCACGTACGTGACGCGTGTATCCGATTGCATGGACCCCGAACGGGGCGAGGGAAAAAAAAGAGGGAGAGGAGGACACCCTGCAGTGATAGATGCCCCTAGAAACGGCGCTCATGCCGGATTGGCTGGCTGGTGGAGATAGACGCTGCCGCCGACAACATAGGCAGCGGTTAAAACGAGTTTCCGAAGAGGTAGTGTAGCTTGGTGGCAAAGCGCCTGCCTCATACGCAGCAAACTCCGGTTCAATCCCCAGTGTAAGGCTTATTTTTTTCTTTTCTCAAACATTTTGTTGTCGAGTGGCGTTTGGTGATATTTACATTTTTTTTTACAATTAACACTGAAAAAGAAAAGAAAAAAAAGAAAACGAACGTCGTTGACGAAACTTTGCTCAACTAAATGGTATGGGAGTCCCTTTCCGGAGGTGCATGAGGGACAGCGGGACTTGGGTTGCCGGCTGGTAGCCGCGAAGCGGCGTGTACGGGGGAGGGGGGGGTCAAGTGGGTTAATAGTTTTTAATTAGCAGCCGCATACTGTAGCCGCAAAGCGGCGTAAACGCAGGAGGGGGGTTGGGTTAACGAGCTCCCAAGTGATATACGCGCCGTCCGAATCCGAAATCCAAGTTCATCGCGCGTTGGCAAGCAGCCAATCTGGCGTCAACGACGTGGCTAGGGTGTCTATCGTGGCTAGGCTGTCCTCCTCTCTCTCTTTTTTTCCTCGTTGCGGCTGGCGTCCAGGCAATCGGAATTACGCTGTACGTGACAGCCCTTACCAAGGGTACACCGTATATGGGAGACAGCGTAACCCAAGCTGTTAGAGGAGACAGAAATGAGGAACTCCCCTCTTGCTAAAGACACTCTTCTCCGTGTCCCAGACGTTGTTGTTGTGTCCCCACAAGATTAGCCCGCCACTCAGAATAATACAAAAGCGAATTTCCTCTCTCTCCCGCCCGTGCTTGACAGCGCTGCTCGGAAATGGTGAAATACAGTCACGCTGTCTCCCTTCGACGCTCTGATTGGCTCCCTGGGACCGCAGCCTTCGCGAGTTTACCAAGTTACGGTGGGGCGGAGTATAGATGACGCGTACTTTTCAAAGGGTTCGTTATTGTTGTATAGGAGACATATAGCTTTACTTTGTGAGCGAAATGATGTCATCCGGCTTTACCGTGGGCGGGTAAACTCGCTCCTCCAGTGCGTCCAGTTCGCCGTGGACGAATGCTGTTGAGACATGGACAACAGCCTAAAAAAATATAGAGTCGGTAATTTGCAAAAGTTGTAGTAATTCACTTAAGACTTTCGATGATAATATATGATACATTCAAGTAAACCACTGGGTGCGACGTCATACCCGGATGTTTCAAACGCCTTGCGCGTGCCGCTTGTGAGCGAACGCATGCAGCCTTTCTGAAGGTTGGTTCACTTTCACACACTAGCGTGAGTCGTACCGAGGGCGACTGCAACGGCTTGCGAGGTTAATCCTTTTACCAGTTTCTACGGGAACAGCTGCGTCGCCTACAACAAAGCGGGGTAAAAACCGGTTTGTTAGGAGCCGACGCCGCCGTTTTCATAGCAATCCGTGTAAGGAGTTACATCACAGGCTGCTGCTGTCGCGCTCGGTCCGACTCCATGCAAGTGTGTGAATCGCCCTTGACTGCTCGGACAAGGCTTGCGGAAGGCCCGAAATGTCGAGGTCTCTGTATAATACATCACGATTCAATCCTCTTACGGAACGAGCAGGAAGGATGGGCATCAGCGCCACATCGAAAGCGCTGTTGTGGCTTCTCGGCGCATCAATTTGAAATGCAATTCTGATATTCGTTATCCTGGAAGCTAAATGAAGGCGAGTGTTTTCTTCTCAAATTTAGAACCGCTTTAGTTTCCCTTTAATGCAGACATGAGGCTTCTATTCATATAACCGCCATTGGAGCTTTCACAGTGCAATGTTCGACAGTAATACAAGCTAAACAATCCCGTGGACTGCACAGTTCATCAAGTGCGATGACGATGCGATATAATTTTGGGTTGTTTTGTATCAGGACGACTAGTCCTTTTAATGCGAAAGCTTTAACTGTCCCATGGAGCGAACTGGCGTTATCTGAGAGTGAAGCCGGCGTTATCGTTGTCTGTAGCAGCGATAAACGGCACCCAAATTCCCCTGAGCGAAACGGGACCTAAACTCCAATTGGCTGCGACGCGTCATGTGACTTCATAGCAACGGCGTCATCGTTGCTAAGGAGCTCAGCCGAGCTGCTGGCGGCGCAGGGGGAGGGGGGACGCGTGTATGCGTTGGCCTAACGTTGGGCCTAAAGTTAGGCCTGTCGTTACGCTTTGAGGTCTAGCGTCGTCAACCGGTACGAGCAGCTACTTGACGTGAGGGGGGACGCGGGTATGCGCTGGCCTGACGTTATACCTAATGTTAGGCCTAGCGTTACGCTCTGAGGTCTAACGTCGCCAACCGGTACATGCAACTAGGATGATGATGATGATGAGAGGAGACGTGATTCCAGCAAACGCCTCGCCGAGCTTCGCGATCTCGGCACCGCGCCGAGTTTCGCACTCCCGCCGCTGCCTCACCCAGCGGCGCAGCAGTCACCAGCGAACCAGGGATGCTTTCGCATTCACAACTCATAAGAAGTGTTTAGGTTTCCTCGGAATTCGAACTCCATTCTCCTCCAAGTTGCAAGAGCGGTGGAAGCTACGGGCTCTTTCGACCAGCCATACGTCTTTTTTCCGTCACGTGATCGGGCTCCCACCCAGAACCACACGCAAAGAGAGGGGTCAGGTGATGAAAGTGAAGCCGCTGATTGGTCCGGCGAGCGCGTAGCTCCCATCGCTCTTTTAAGCGTAGAGATAAAATGAGCTTCGAAGAAGGACAATGCTCCGTGCACCAGCGGACATTGGAAGCGTAATTGTGCTCTGCTGGAACTTTCCAGTTCAATCGCGAAAGTTCTATTTTAAAGCGCTGCTCTAAGGTGCCCGTTTTCGGGTTGAGCGGCGTCGGCGTCGCAGTTAGCGTAACCGCGCGCGTTGCAATATGGGACGTTTCCCCGCTGAATTTTCAGGAAAAATTTTTCTGGTGTAGTTAGCAGAAAAATTTTCCCGCTAACTTTAGCGGGTTAAGTGGCCCCGCTTAATTTAGCGGGGAAATTGACGTCACGTGACCTCAACACCAATTCAGTCTCACCACAAAGTTTAGCGGGGAAAATGCCATCACGACTTAGTGTCACGTCACCAATTCAGCGGCAAAAACGAGAGGAAGAGGAAAAGAGAAGGAGGAGGAAGAGGAGGAGGGGGCAGGAGTAAGAGAGAAGGAGGAGGGGCATACCCTCCCCTCATCCTCATGAAGAGCTGCGCTCTAGTTTCGCATTACATAGATTTGTAAACGTCTTTCACTTTTTAATTCTAAAATCATATATTGATCGTAGTGTCTGCATAAAGGACGCACTAGTAGCGCGTTTATCGCTAGTGTTTGATGTTGCTCTTACGCCAACATTGACGTATTGCATTATGTCTTGCCGTGAGGTGACAATATTCAACGTTTAGTTTTTTCAGTGTATTACTGCCGTTTTACCTGTGATTCGTGACAATGGTAAACTTCATTCAACATTTGTCTCTCAAGTTTTACGCCGAGAATGTAGAATGGTTATCTGCGCACATCATTGCATAAGAACAATGGGACGTAAATGTAAACCATAAATACCAATGTTCATAAACTGTGCTCTAATAAAACACTTTCCATTTTGAACACATTTTTGGTGTGTGTCAGTGATTGTTCATATAATGTTATCCAGTCTTGGGTAATAACGCGTTACTAGTAACGCGTTACTGTAACTTCGTTACTCTTTTGGTAACTTGTAACTGTAACGAGTTACTTTTTAAAAATGTAACTTGTAACTGAAGTTCTATTACTTTTTCTGAGGTAACGATGAAAGAAACAAAGTTACTTTTGTCGTTACTTTCCAGTTTTTTTATTAATAATATATGATTGAACGAGTACAATCTAGCTATTCTTTGCACTTTCCAAATTGTCTGTTCCGACATTTCGAGTGTCGAGTTGGCCTTGCACAAACTTGTGAATACGCTCTTCCTCGCGTGTCACGACCCGAATATAGCCTCGTGCAGATTTGATGGAAAAAAATCTAGTTATCTTTACGCTTGTACTTTGTGCCTGAATATTTACATCTTAGTATCTTGAAGCACTAGCTATGTTGCAGTTGCTTCTTTTTCTGCGCACACGCTTTTTAATCGGGTGAATTAACCGTGAAACAATACACACGGAGGGCACCACTAATGTTTCGTCTTTTGATTAGCGCTACTACTCCGAACTGCGCATGTTTCGTATTTTGATTTGCGCCACTACTCCGGCGTGGTTCAACAGTCGAGGCAAAATTTACTGTTGTTTGCGCGGGGTTTGCTCGTTGCTCTGTTCAGTAAGAGCAGGGACGTGTTCGCCATCAAATTGAGGGAAGCTTTCAGACACTAATTTCGAGAAGCAAATTATGATAAGTTACAATATCAAGTAAAAAGCTTACTTTTTAATTTTATGGAATAAGACTTGGTGAGGGACGTTGTCTTAGTTATTCCTAAATTTTTCGTGTTATAGAAAAGTAACTGAAAAGTAACGTCGTTATTTTTTAAAAGTAACTGTAACTGTAACGAGTTACTCTTTTGTTTCAGTAACTGTAACGGTAACTTAGCTACTTTTTTTAAAGTAACTGTAACTGTAACGAATTACTTTTTTAAAAGTAACTTACCCATGACTGATGTTATCTAAACAATCACTAAACCAAAAGCGTTGACAAAATACTCGAAAATATGGCACAAAACATGTGCAGAAAAATATCAGAAAGGGGTCATGAAACGATATTGCGTTGGATTGTTCATAAGTTTGCAGAGGGATACTGGTCCTAGTATGGCCCAATTATAGTCGCACAAATCGACACTGATTCAGAAGCATCTCGGTCGTGGAGAAATTTCGAGGCTAAACGGGAACTATTTCTTTCATTCTTGCCTTCACAAAGCTTGATGACTTAATTGTGGGATCACCCGCCTGACGACAGTCGACCGCGGCTCATGGATTGGGCACTAGAACTGCGTGAGCACTCGACTTCGGCTCGTAACAATCAATGCCTCGGCGGACACCCGAGTAGTGGCTTGTGTCCCACCACTGCGGTGATGAGAATAGCCGAACTCTGAGAATACCTGGAGATCAGCGCGCGTTTTCTACTTTGCCAACCCCATCGCGTGCGTACGATTAACGTTGGTGGCATAGGATACGTACTAGGCCACGTGACCGCTTGTTCTGGCTCCGAATCGAGGGAATAAACGATCCTCATATTTAGCGATTTTGTGCTTATGAAAAACATTACCTAAGAAAAAAAAAACTATGTCAAGTTTATTTAGTTAAAATCTTAACTAAGGAGTGATTCTAAGTAGTATTTAAACAAGCTAAAAATCGTTTCATGACTCCTTTAATTACATTGTCTTGCTTCATAGCTCAACGTGCTCAGGCTAGGTGCTCACACAAATGCACATTATTCACACCAATACCATGTACCTACCTACGATTTAGATTCAACTTACCTTCATCTTCTTGATGTGATGGCAAAGATCCAGCACATTTTTGGTGCCTTCCACGTTAATGTTCACAGTGTTTCTGAAACCAACAGACTCAGCTGGACAATCAACACGGATAGGGCGATCGGTGGCCGAGTGGGTTAGCGCACGCCAGCTCGGAGCACGTGGAGCGAAAGCTCGCGCTGCAGAAACCAGGGATCCTGTGTTCAATCCCCACACCTGCCCGCTCCGATCCGGATGAGCATCGTACCGGCGTGCGGTCGTGTATCACTACTGCGTGGTGCACGTTAAAGACCCCAGGCTAGCGGTTGTACTGCACTGGCTAAATGTCTCATCTACAGCTGGGAGACTCGTCGCCCGTTGAAGCAGACCAAGTTCGAGGCTGTATAAACATACACAAAACCGAATTTTTGTGTTCAACACGAACATCCTCAACAAGGCAAAAATTAACTAAAGAAAATGTATGACCTCGCGTGCTTGTTGGGAAGTCTGACTAGAGAACCCTTTCAATTTGGTATCGCGGCTCGCGCATCCACAAAACTGAGTACTTTACGCTGTAGCTGAACACCTCTCGGTGTAAAACTCCGGAACGCTGATAAATGCTGGCCATAAACTTGCAATGTGACTGTGTTTTTAAATTTTTTTTAAAATTTATTTATTTATTTATTTATTTATTTCAAATACCCTCAAGGTAAATACATTGAAGAGGGGAGTGAGCTATAAATATTTACAATGTGCACATATTAGTAAGAACATTCTTAAACAGGACAATATCAGTGATGTTGGCAGTCGAGGCAGGGAAGGCGGTTCCAATCCAAGGACGTTTGAGGCATGAAAGAGTATTGAAATAGCGATGTTTTGAAAATTTGGAATGCCGACCTTATGACTATGATCAATGCGAGCGGAGATGTAGGATGGTGGGTTAATTAGTTTTTGACGAAGGACAGCATTTTGGTGGAATATTTTATGAAAAAGACACAAACGAAATATTTTACGGCGATGAATAAGGGATTGTAAACCTAACGTGTTTTTCATTGTAGTGACGCTGGCTGTGCGGTGATAGTTTGACAGAATGAAACGGGCTGAGCGGTTTTGAATGGATTCAAGCATGGTAATTAGTGACGAGTGAGCAGGGTCCCATACAGCTGCAGCGTATTCCAATTTTGGACGAATTAGAGTTTTGCACATGGTTAGTTTTAATGAAGACGGAGCGAGAAAGAAATTTCTTTTCAAGTACCCTAACATGCGGTTAGCACTGTTAACTACGTATTCGACATGTATCTTCCAAGAAAGGTTAGACGTTATATGAACTCCAAGATATTTATAAACAGACACTGTAGCGAGAGGTTTACTGTTAAGATGGTAGTTATGACACACATTTTGAGAACGTGATATTCTCATTGATTTGCATTTGTCAGTGTTTAGTTCCATTAACCACTGGTTACACCATAGTGTTATCAGATTAAGGTCAGATTGTAAAAGGAAAGTGTCAGATATGTCAGTAATTTTCCGATAGATTACGCAATCGTCAGCAAAGAGGCAGATGGAAGAGGAGATATTTAGTACCAAGTCATTAATGTAAATAAGAAAGAGCAGCGGGCCAAGTACGGAGCCCTGTGGAACACCCGAGTTAACTGGAACAGAGCTAGAATTGGTATTATTAGCAGTAACAAATTGTAGACGGTTAGTCAAAAATGCATGAATCCAATTTAGTATGCACGAATCGATGTTAAGTGATTGTAATTTATGAAGTAGAAGTTTATGGGAAACTTTGTCAAAGGCTTTGGAGAAATCTAAAAAAACACAATCAACTTCGTAATGATCATCGAGATAGTGATGAAGATCGTAGGTGAATGATGTTAGTTGCGTCTCGCATGAAAAATGTTTCTGAAGCCATGCTGCGAGTTTGTGAAAAAGTCATTAGATTCAAGAAAGTTAATCAACTGCGAGTAGATTATGTGTTCGAGAATTTTACATGGCACACTTGTTAAAGAAATTGGTCGATAATTGAATGGGCTATGCTTTTCACCAGATTTATGTATAGGAACCACCTTCCCAACTACCCAATCGCTTGGGACTGTACCCTGGTTAAGAGATTGCATATAAATATTTGAGAGAATTATGGAACAATACATGTTACAATTTCTAAGAACTTTGTGTTAATTCCATCAATTCCGGCACCGGATGAAAGTTTCATATTATTAATAACGCCAGCCACACCAATTGCATCTATGGTTACAGGGTCCATTGGCAAAAAGGTATGGACGGGCAATGCTGGCAATTGATTAACATTGGTGGCCGTGAAGGACACACTAAAAGCATCGTTTAATACAGTAGCACTTTCGAAAACTGGTATATCTACGCCATCAAAAGAACGCAGAACAATGCTAGACTGAATGTTAGGATTGACGATACTCCAGAATTGTTTGGGATTATTCGCTAACATGGTAGGCAAGGTATAATTAAAAAAATGTGTCTTAGTTTCGCTAATAGTTGCTGTGTACTCATTATTTGCATTATGGTACGCTGTCCAGCGTGCCTCAGAGGACAGTCGCTTGGCAGCGCGAAACAGTCTTTTCTTCCTGTTTCGTAGCCGCCTGAGGTTAGCGTTAAACCAAGGTGCGTTAGTATTGCATCGAATTTTCCTAGATGGTATGTATGTTTCAGTCAACATTGTAACACAGTTTTTGAACAGAATCCAATTAGACTCCACGGAGCGCTCTATAAAACCGGGCAAATAATCGTCAAGGAATTTGGACAGGGCCAAGTTAATTGAAGAAAAGTTAGCTCTGCTGTAATCACGAATATGTTTCACGCCAGCTTTCGGAGCTACCAGTGGAATATTTAGTGCAAAGTGGAGAACAGAATGGTCGCTTAGACCTGGTAGGTACGTTATAGGTGATATAACGCTCGGGTGTGTAGTTAGCACCAAATCGAGTATATTTGATGATAGGGTTGTGACCCTGGTAGGTTCTGTGACTAGTTGGGAAAGGTTAAAGTCAGAACAAAGGTCGATAAATTCGTTAGTCTCGGATGAGAAAGGACTAGAGACAGGATCAGCGGTAGACCAAGAAATGTTGGGGTAATTGAAGTCACCCATCAATATGATTGGCACCCCGGGATACTGTACAACAATTTGGTTAATAGAATCATGTAACAGACTCACAAAAGAAGAATTGCTAGTTGGAGGTCGATAGCATACACCTATAATAGTTTGCTTGTGCTTAAAACTAACGCAGACCCAAACAATCTCGAGTTCACTGGCTACCATGACAGAACGAGAAATTAATGAATCAGCAACCGCCAGCAAAACACCACCACCACTCCTGTCCCGTCTATCGCAGCGGAATGTGTTAAACCGTTTCTGACAATGAAATAACTCACTATCAGTCACTTTGCTAGATAACCACGACTCAGTGAGTGCAATGACGTCTGCATCGCATGAATCGGCAACTGAGCACAGTTCGTCACGTTTACGGATTAGGCTGCGAATGTTAGTAAACAAAACGGAAACATTTTTGAAAGTCATACGCGTATCACTGCCCCTCACTGGTTGTTAAGAAGGCACAGAGGAAGGGAGCACATTCTGAGCATGGGAGGGGACTGTTGTAGTAGAAACTTGGTGACGGGGCGTGGCCAGTTCATAAACGGAGTCTTCGATTTCACTGTACGCATAGCACGTGTTATTTATAAACAGTTTCTTATACTTTAGCTTAAACACGCCCTCCTGCCCTTTCCCGTATTCCAGTAGTTTACGCCGAGCCAAGCTTGTCGAAGCGCTAAAGTCTTCAGAAGACAGAAGTCTTCAGATTGCTGCCATGCATTTCGTTTTTCGAATAATTAAAAACGGTGAGGAAGCGCCCCCCCCCCCCAGCTGTGAGATCACAATACATAATAAATAAACGTATAGTTTGATGACACATCCGTTTCTGACTTAGACTAATTAAAACAGATTCGCTCATTTTTGTATTGCCAGCCACCTACGCTTGCATCAAATACTTTACTAGGGGATACATTTTATTCCCCTAAAATCCGATGACCTTGAAACCGACAGCTTTTGCGTAGTTAAAACTGCTGGACGCGAGCAGCCTCGAGGTTTCCCATTTGAGTTGGGAATGATGACTACCGCCATCTATCGTAGTTGGCAGCCTTTGAAACAGGGGATGCAGTCGTCTCTTCTTTCTTGGCGAACTCGGTGTGTCGGTGCGTCGGCGGGATTCCGAGTCTGAATGTACAACGATCATGAATATTTCACGAGTTAAAGATTTTATAGTGAACATTCAGGCACGCCGGATATTGAGGCAAGTTGGAAATTCCGTCTCTGTTTGATATTCCCTATCGTTGGTCACTTAGGCTCGTCGGACATTCCGTCTGGATTTGGTCATCCTGTTTTTTTGTAAACTCAGGTTCATTAGACGTTACATCTCGGTTTGATAACCTGTCTCGTTGGATATTCTGGCTCGATGGACACTTTGTCTTGCGTGACTCATCTAATAAAGACTCAGAAAAGGGACTATGAAGTCAATGGGGACAGGAAGGTGCATCACTTTTCGGAAATGAGATTGGTAGTGAATAATATGCAAAAAAAATGACCGATTGGGCTTTTAAAGGACTCTCGTAATTTACTTTGCACTTGGACCCATTTCAGGCCAGTAAGGTTAAATATAAGAATAGGCATTGCTGAGAACAAACAAGTAGGCACATGGCGGAAGCTGCCAATAGTTGTTTGTTCTGCATAAAAAGACTCATCTCATCATATGTTAAGCACCTAAAGTGGGGAATCTTCAGGTTTCTCAGCACGTGGTACGAAGCCTCTAGTGCGAACGCGTGCAAGGCACACCATCATTGTTGTATTCCGCAGTCAGAATGAAATCGAGGACATTTAGACTCTACACGGCGTCAAATTTTGTGTGCAAGGTTTCGAAAGGAATAGTTTGGTGTCTTTTTTATGGTTTCCGAGTTTCCTCAAAATTGTCTGGACACACCAAACAAATATAACGTAACTAGCAACCCAAATATTAAGCCAAATGTTATTTTTCGCGAAGTTAATTAACGTTTATATTAGTCCTTGGTATTTTAAATGAAAGTCAAGTGACAACAATAAAATGTGACGTGAGCGGCAGGCAAAGGTTCCTGTACCCGGAGGTAGAATTTGTTCCCGACCGAATAGAGGACATTTGACGGTGTCAAATAAAGACCTCGGAAGCTCGATCTAGCAGTGGCGCAGCTGCACGAACCACATGCGCTTCATATTGTGTTATAGGCTGCGTGTTTGACCACCAAGCTTGCCTGCCAGTGGCGTCACGGTACTGAAAAGAGCGGGTATTTTTGCATGTTGCATAATACATATCGTAATACATAACGCATAATACATATCGCGAATATAGAAATACTAAATAGCATGCCAGAAAGGTAAATGCCAACAGCCAGCAAATACAGTCAGTTTGGGTAAATCAGAAGGTGGAATGGGAGGTAATTAAGAACTCTTGACTTTTAAGGGAATTCGCCTAAATGCAATTTGCATAAAAAAACACCCCAGGGCGAGTTTATTGCCGCGGTTCTGCGTTTCGCACCAGCACTTTGTAGCTGGCAGCTGTAGGGAGTGGGCGATGACTGGTCCATGATTTAGCACGTGTGTGCTGATTTTGTTTTATAGAGTGGAAAGATCTATGCGTGGACAATTTTCTAGGGTGATAAAGTCAAAAGAACGGGTGTGCGAGATTGCGATTTTGTTCGTCCCCTTACCAGATATGGAAACTCTAAGTGGCCGAAGACGAGGGTAAGCGAAAATTATGTACAGAGTGTGTCAGACACTGGGATTGGGGACTCAGGTTGCTGACCTTCAAAGCCGTTTTTTCTAGTCACTGCCAGTCTAAGAAACGAAGTGTGTGGCTTATTCTGTTCACGCTTCTTGCTTCGTGACTGGCTCCTTGGCATTCTTATCTGCTGATGCTGCAGTCTGATTGGCTGATGAGCGATGACGAGATTCTGGGGTCTCGTCACACCCTGCGTTTCTTAATTTGTCGGTGACTCTAATGGGAGGCACTGACCGAGGTACGAACCTTAAGGATGCGTTGAACCGGACATCTGCCGCAGCGTGAAATACCATGGACACGTCTGAAGCCAGGCGCTCGTAGTCACTGGATTTCAAACCCAGTTTCTCTTCTCTGATGTCGCCATCGACGACCACTAGCTTGTTTAAGCTAGATGGGTATTCTTGATGCAATCGCTGGAAGCACTGGATGAGGGAGCAACACATAAATTAGTCACTCGTGTTACCACACCTTTTTTTAAGAACATTTTATTGTACATGATGCAAACCGCTTAAATGACAAAGACTAAGTGAAGAAACAAAAAAAATACTTCTCAACTAAGCATTTTATTAGTGAACGGTATAGCAAGAAGACAACATAGCCAAAAAGATGACATCAACAAGCACCTACACATCTACCAAGCACCACATTATTAATTTGGTGTTTGATGGATGATTAGGTGTTTGTTGACGTAATCGTTTTTGGTTACATTAGTTGTCTTTCTATTTTTGTGACTAGTAAAACTTTACTTGGGAATACAGATTCGTCCTGTCGTGTTTCTTTCTTCACTTCGCATTCGTCCTTTGAGCTGTTCTCATTATGCATGACGTTTACGTACTTACCCAATTCGCTACATTAAAACATTCAATAGGTCCTCTCCGCATCAATGCTAGCGAAGTTATACACTCGGAAAGGTCTTGCTCTCACCGATCGAAACAATAGGTATTATATCTAGGTCTCGGCATTCATGACTTTTATTTGCTTAATTCTACGTAATATTTTGTTTTTTATTTGTATATAAAAACAATATATATTTTGCCTCATTTTAAAGTTTGTGTTTATTTTCCGCCAATGTCTGCGGTATTCCCTCAATCTCAACACCGTATATTGGCTCTTTCCTCTGCTTGTCTACTTGTGAGCACTGGGTGAATATTAGCAAGTGGCTGTGCAGTTTATTGCTAGTCTGCAAATGCCGTATAGAAGGATGACAACCTGTAGACTATTTGAGAGGTCCTATATTGCAACGAGGTGAAATCCCCAGAGATTATTTTTTTTTCACACGGTAATGTGTACAAGAGGAATGGATCGAATTTAATATGTACCATGTTCGAGGGTATGTCAACATATGGTATACGAGCAAATTTTACATGTCTCGCCACTTTGCAGCAAATACAATGTCTATTTATTGATTTTCAATAACCCACTAACTGTAGTTTACACTATTCTACGAAATTTACCTCCCATATTCGTATATATGTAGGTCGTTCACTTTTAGGTATTAACAAAAAATGAACACAGACGTACACTTGTCGGCGTCAAACATATAAACTCGGTTAAAACCGAAAAAATACACCCAGATTTCTCAAAATATTAGGTTCAGCTAAACTATTTTTGTCGAAGCTCTGTCCATTTAGACTAGAACTCATGGTTTTCCATAAAAGCTTTTCACCTATAATCAACATTTTTTGCGTCCGTAGAAAACAGATCAGTGAAATGCACAAATATCTGAAAATTAATAAGCACCGTAAAACATCCGCAATTTTCTTTATATACACCGGAAAATCTGCGACCTATATCCTACGGGGATTATGTCTTGAAAGACAAACTGCTGCGAAGGTAATTTGGAAATCTATGGGAGCCTACGAGCTTTTAGATAGAAGGATATTTTTGAAATTAAAAAAAATAGCAGTGACACTAGATTTGGAGCGCCGTATTTCGCTCCTTCTCGCTTGAAATTAAGGATGGTGGATATAAATTAGTCAGATTTCTTACCGCTGATCTTAGGAGGAGTTCCAACCTTCTTGGTGGACTCAAATCCCTTTTGGGCGGATCAACAGGTAAATCCGCTCGATTCCTGGGCATGAACGCAGCAGTTTTTCAAGAAGAACCTGAAAGGAACCATTCAGAGAAAATTACCATGCAGAATCGAGCTTGTTTTGATACTTTACATGCTACAATAAATGCAAGTGAATCTAAAAGAAACTGCTTAAGTCACCAATATAAAGTTTATATCCTTTTTACAGGGCAAAGGTGTTTTTGCGCTAGCCAGAGACACAACGAATGAACAGTAACGACATATTATCACTGCGTTTATGTTCATTTCCAATATCTTCATGATAGTTTTGTTATAATTGGAGAATAAGGAAATAAAGTGAACCCCTGTTTTTTTACACTTATTTCATTCCTTAAGATTTTCTATTCTTTAGACGTTCATATACGCAATGGACTGTCTATATCAACAATAATATTTCTCCATATATTACCTAAGTAAAGCAGAATATTAGAAGGTACAGAAAGACATTTTACCACAAAACCTTGGCTGGCATCTTCAAAACTTTTACCACAAAAGATCTCTGAGAAAAATGTTTATATTAACAAAACTGCCAACTGTCATAATCAATATTCCAACGATTGCATGAAACGTATTTCCCACACGCCTCGAGTGCCCCTTAAGCAGGTTTTGTCACCGAACCCACCCCAAAATGTTTCTTGTAGCATATACTTTGGTTTCTAACTACATATAGAATTCCTCCAGTATATTGACTTGTTTTGGAAGTAAGAAATATTATTTTAATTGGTAAGGTGTAAATAACGTTTCCTTCAACCATACATTCATTCGAATACTCAGTCTTCAAAATGACATGAGCAAATTACCCAGTTTTAAGCAGTCGCCGTAGGGTCTTCCATTCATAAGCAAACATTTTATGACTGGAAACAAACTAGTCTGCGCTAGACAGAAACACGTACCACATAAAAAATCGTTCTTACAAGTACACCTTCCAGACTTTCGATATTGAACTTGAGCATACATCTTATTTTTTTGTTTCAAGTATTTATGTGATTGACTAGAGCAGAAGTACGCACCTTTCCAAGGAAACCAGTCGCACCTGTGATAAAGATGACTTCATCTTGATAGAAGCGCTGCACCTCGGAATACTTCACAGTTTGTGGCACTGAAACAATACGTAGGGACACAAGGCTTTTATATCTTACGGGTGCTATTGGCTGTTGGATAAATTCGAAAATTTAGAGGTGAGTCGTGTGACAAAAAGAAAGTAATAAAGCTGCGCTAATGAAATCAGACACGAGGCCATTCTCTTCTGCCTTTCAAAACGAATCTATTTGGCAATGCTCGCGTGCGTTGAAGTACCTGCTGCAACGAAAACTCTAAGAGGTAAGGGAGCATGGGACAGGCAGTCAAAATATGAAAATTAAGAGAAGGTCACACAGAACCACCCATCTAGGATTATGCCTCCGTATTCTTATGGTCCTCAATATTTGGTGCCGAAGCCTGTGATACCCTCCATTCCTTAATTTCTTTCTTGTTCAATGGGAAGCTCGGCTCTTCTCCCGAAAAAAAAAATGAATCTTAAAGAATCACGGTTTTGACGTATATCGATTTGTAGAATGAACATCTCGACCTCGCCAGTCATTGCGATCGAGTGCCATCTGAATTGTATGAGGACCTGTAGAAGATCAGAGTTCAAATTGAGTCTTGTTTCCAAGCACTCATTCAAAGACGTGCACCAAATGACATGAGAAGATGCATCAAGCAGAATATTTAATGTAGCTCTGTCGTCTTCGTTCAACAAATTTATTCTTTCTACAATGTTTACCCGAACCAGCACGCTCTTCGCACATTAAAACAATTCTTAACTTCGTCACTGAGTCTTCACGCTGCACTTCCTTGTGAGGCATGCAGTACATAGACTTTACGTCGATACAGATTTCTGCTTGCCTAGGCCAGCAGGTACTGTCTGATTACATCATCATATCCCTTGAGCAATCGTTTTTTCGTGGAATTCTCAAAAGGAAAATGAATGATTGAGGAGAGCAGATATGGTGAAATTGCGTTGAAGCATTAGGCGAATACACTGGAACTTAACATTCAGCATATTAAAACATTAGTTCAAAGTTCGTGCGAATGTGTCACAGAGCTTGAAGCAGGAAAATCTAAACCAATATCAAAACTAGCATTCAAATGAAGGCCGTTTGGCAAAATTGCAAAAATATAAGTGAAAAATAGTCTTAACCCCCCCCCCCCCCCAAACGAAAAAAGAAAAAAAAAAAGCTACTTTGAGTATTGGTAAGGGAGTCCACATCGTTCGGGAAGTATATTCTTCAATGATGAGTAGAGAATGTTATTATACATTTATTTTTAAGGCCAGACGCTTCACAGAACAAACTATGTCAAAAGTGCAAGTAAAACTATTAGCTAAACACAAACACTACACAACAACAGCGTGCAATATCTTAATAAGTAGAAAAATACTCACCGCAGTAATGAGCCTTAGAAGAGCGTCCATGACCCATGCTCAAGCGATATGCCAATGTATGGCGTACGCCGCAAAAAAACCTCAGTCCGATTTTAGTAGTCCGTTCTGTCAACGTTGCCAAGTGAACCCGTGGCATGTTCCTGCTACTTTAATTTCACGTGCTTCCAGATCTATCAAACTCCAGAAATTACTGAAAAAAGGGCACCCAATATTTCGGTTGCAACAAAGTCAAACAAGAGCTGCCAAGTCAGCCGCACCTTGTTGAGGTGTGTTAAGAGTCTACTCCATACACCCTAGGTGCACGAGTACAAAGTGCGAATGCGTAGCGAAATACATCGATGATGGCTCAGTCAATCATCAAGTGCGATTGTTCATCTTACATCTTAATCGTAGGAAGAGCACTATTACCTACTGATGTCCAGTACAGCGCGATATTTTCGACGGTTTCTTGAAAAGTAGTCCGGTCGTCGGCAACAAAATGCGGGAGGAGCAAAACGGAACTATGACGCACTGCGCGGACAACGAATTCGTTATCTTAGCTTTCCTGCAGCTGTACGGCCATCTGCCTCGTCTGCGGTGAGCACCGGGAAAAAATTAACGAGCTGAACCTTACGTATGAGGACCAAATTATGGGTGATTACGACGCAAACGCAAAAAAAACACCTTGTCTATGCTGCCTGCTGCGGTCGCCGCTAACATTGGTGTTTTCGCTGGACTAAAGCTCTGTCGATAACCTCGTAAATGGCCGCCATCCCCGCGAGACCCGCAACGCAAACTGCCCAATGTTGCATGCGCACGCAATACGGTAAGAATTCCTGTTGCGTTCCGAGAATGAGCACTCCCGACCTTAATTTTCTTCCTTAGGCAAATTGCTTGCGTGCGGTTCACAGAAACTGTTACATACAAGAACTGTTACCGAAAAAGGACGGTATTTATGATTCAACACCTCCAGAAGTATAAAAAACTGAATTCTGGTTTCCGATTTTACACAACCTAATTCTTATTGGCAAAAAGTAGCGTGCTGCCCGCACGTGAAGGTGGGCGCAAAACTAAAAGGGTGGGAGATAAGGCGTGCAAAAAGAACGGGAAAAGAAACCAGCGACGTTTCTAGCGCACGCCCTTTGTTATACTAATACAGTGTTGCCATGTTGGGCTATTACTAGCCAAATTGGCTATTCAATTGGCTATGTGGCCTATTTTCGGGCTATTTCAAATCGTAACGCGGCACTTCTTTTCTTTTTTTCATTCCTTGGTGTACAGCTTGAGCGGCGTCGTCGCCGTCGCCGTCGCCGTCGGCGTTGCCGCCGGTGTCGCCGTCGGCGTCGGCGTAACCGCGCGGCATGATGGTAAATTTCCCGCGAATTTAGGGGTGAAAAATTTTCCCGTTAAATCTAACGGAAAATTTTCCTGCTAATCTAGCGAAAATTTTCCCGCTAAATCTAGCGGAAAATTTTCCCTGCTAAATCTAGCGGAAAATTTTCCCCCGCTAAATCTAGCGGAAAATTTTCCCGCCAAATCTAGCGGAAAATTTTCTCTACAGTCTAGCGGAAATTCTTCTCGTTAAATCTAAGGAAAATTTTCCTCAAGAATTTTAGCGCGGAAAATTTTCCCGCTAAATCTAGCGGAAAATTTTCCTCGCTAAATCTAGCGGGAAATTTTCCTCGTTAAATCTAGCGGAAAATTTTCCTTACAAATCTAGCGAAATTTTTACAAATTTACAAGGAAAATTTTCCCGTTAAATTTAGCGGTACCCCCGCTAAATTTCCCGCCACCCCTGCTAATCGGAGAGGGGGTCACGTGGACCCCAGGCCACGTGACCCCCCTCTCCGGCGTCACGTGGACCCCCCCCCCGTGCCTTCCCTCTCCTCAAGAGCTGCGCTCTAATTGCTACAGGGAGTTGTGAACACGCCTTTTTCATATCTCACCACAAAGAGACAGTCCACCTTTTCTGAATTCCCGGTTTCAGGATTTTCCGCGTGTACATTCGTGGGCGTGATGCCAGAAACCTATTAATTGCAAATGAGCTACCAAACCTAGATTCAACTCCACGGACATCGCTTTTGTATTAATTCGTGGCTTATTTTATGCTCCCAAGCTGTTTCTGCTTCCGTGGAATCGCAGCCTCAACGGTCTTCGAGTTTTATTCAACGACAGTTAGAATAAAGTTTGTTAAAGGCAAGAGAGAAACGGAACAGAAATCGAGGAACCGTTTTGCTTTAATCCCATATTTCTTGAGATATCTTCACAACTTGGAAGTCATGTGCGAGGCAGTTCGGGGTGGACACGGCCATTAGTTCAGATTTTAGGATAAGCAAATGGATTCCACTCCAAAAAGGTGTGAGCGAGTTGCGCAAACGTCCCGAAAGGGAAGAATTGCTATGCTGCAAGAATGGTGTTGCGTATGAAATGCCATTGGAGTGTGGGCTTAAGTGCGTGGGAAGAACATCACGCTGCATCAATGAAAGGTTAAACGAACGTGAAAGAAATTGGAAGAACAATGAAAACAAAACACTGGAAACCGGGAAAGATATCTCATGGACGTAACAACTGCACGGCACAATGGTCTGCGGCAGACTGAAATCGTACACAAAGACAAGAACGATGTAAAAAGATCACTAGGGAAACTGTGCAGATAAAATGTGGAGACAGTTGTATAAATCAGACTTCGCTACAGTTCGGAAGCAATTCAAAAAATATTTTTGAAAAATATAATGAAAACAAAAATTTTTTTTTTTGAAGCGTGAAATGGGAATTCCTGATTTCGATTGTCGAAATGTACAGTAAAGCACGTTTTGTTTCTGCTTCTTGGTTTCTGACGTGTGTTGGCCCGAAGGCTGTTTGGGTGTTTTTTGGGGGTAGTAGGTAGGCCTTTTGAATCAGAAGTGATGACTGTGTTTAGAATAGGAGGGGAGAGAGATCCTATTGCTCAAGTTTGAAGGAGGATGGATGTTGCCTTGTCGCGTCAACCTGTAAGGTTGTCCACATTCTTACATTGTGTGATTTAGACTGTGGCGCTTGAACTGTATAGACTTCGTGCTTTGTATTGGTGGTGACCCTATTGTTCAAGTTTGAGAGACATCCTATTGTTAAAATTTGAAGGAGGAATGATGTTGCCTTATCGCGTGAACCTGTGGGTTGTTCACGTTCTTACATTGCCTAATGTGGACTGTGGCGCTTGAACTGTATAGACTTCGTCCTTTGTGTTGGTGGTGATCCTATTGTTCAAGTTCGAGTGATATCCTATTGCTTAAGTTTGAAGAAGGATGGATGTGGCCTTAGCGAATCGACCTTTAAGGTTGTCCACATTTTGCTTGATGTAGACTGTGGCGCTTGAACTGTATAGACTTCGTCCTTTGTGTTGGTGGTGATCGTATTGTTCAAGTTTGAGTGATATCCTATGGCTCAAGTTTGAAGAAGGATGGATGTCGCCTTAGCGAGTCGACCTGTAAGGTTGTTCACATTATTACGTTGTGTGATTTAGAGTGTGCACTTGAACTGTATAGACTTCGTCCATTGTGTTTGTGGTTATCCTATTGCTCAAGTTTCGAAAGATATCCTATTGTTTATGTTTGAAGAGGGATGGATCTTGCCTTTTCGCGTCAACCTGTAAGGTTGTCCACATTCTCATATTGTGTGATTCAGACTGTGGCGCTTGAACCGTATACGCTTCGTTCATTATGTTGCTGGTGATCCTATTGTTAAAGTTTGAGAGGTGTCCCATTTTTCAAGTTTGAAGGAGGATGGATATTGCCTTATCGCATGGACATGTAAGGTTGCCCACGTTCTTACTTTGTGTAATGTAGACTGTGGTGCTTGAACTGTATAGACGTCGGCCTTTTTTGTGTTGGCGGCGACGACCATAAGATTGAGACCATATGAGGAGGTAAACTAAATAAACGAGTTAGCTTAGCTTGATACGTCGTCCTGTCTATTTTCCGTCTTTTTCTGCGTTTGGATGTTTCTTCTCTACCCCAGTCTCAGGTTAATTCAGCATGGTTAAGGTTACCGTTACCGATAAAAAAGTAATGCCCGGTACTTTTGCGTTATTTTATATTTTTGTACCGACAGCGTTTCTTGGCATTAAAACAAAGGGCGTGGGATTAGTATTTCCGGTGACAACGTCCTTTGGAATATTTTGCAACGTAGGTAACGTAACTACTTCACACTTTACCGTTTAAAAAAAATGGCCCGAGTATGTTACTACGTTACCGGAGGAAAAAAACGGTAAGGCCGTAACTACTGACGCGTTGCCGCAATATCGATCAGTGTCGCAATGCTCGACAAAATATCACTTTATTTTTATGTGTCAACTATTCATGCGCCTTGTGTGGCTGGCACAATATTTAAAAGTCACTGACAAATCGATGGTATAAATTTGTTCAGAAGACATTAAAAATCATTTCGGAGGAAAATAATAACACATTGTTTTTAATTCTTAGTACGCTATTCTACACCACCGTGTGTTATGTGGTTTTTCAAGTTTGTCGTTCTTGAGAATAAAAAAGAATAATCAACAAATAATTGTTGACGTCCCAAAGACATATAGTATCGGAATCTGCTAACTGCAGTGGCAGATGTGTTGCATGCAATGCGTGCTGCTCACCTGACTCGCTCTCCTGTATAGGGAAAAAACGCCTGTATAATTACTTTCTTTGTCGCGTCACTTGCTATATTTGCGCGACCATGAGATTAGATAAATCCCATGGTCCGCATCTGTCCCCAGCTTTCCTGATAAGAGGAGCCTCTATAATTGTAGTGTTATTCACTCTCACACTTAGCTTTTAGTACGAATCACGTAGCGCAATCAAGAGTCCAAGAGTCAGGGTGTCAAGTTCAAGTTTATTCCCCCTAAAAAACGTTCGTTTTACCTTATTCACCAGGGGGTGAAGAAACTATTTGATTAATAAAGTTGGGGCTCCAATCCACGCTGTGATGGTGGTTTTTACTTACGATGGGCTAGCTGAACAAAGAAACCACACATAAAAACACCATTCACACTGCTGGACTAACAACTGTTTAATGCTCTTCCTTTTCTTTTTCCTCTTTGCGAGTGATTGAAAACATCTTTTTCTTTTTATCCCGTAATTCATAATTCCTTTTTCTTTTTCTTTTTTCTTTAGGTCACGTTTCGATTTTTTGCTTTACTGGTTTTTTGGCGTTTCCTCTTCCTTTTTTAGGGGTGAGGCTGGCGCATTCTTCTTTCTTTTATCCTTGCCCGGACACCGTGGCTCCCCGCAGGAACGCTTCTACCTTGTGGTCGAGCCAGCCTCACCCCTAAAAAAGGAAGAGGAAACGCCAAAAAACCAGTAAAGCAAAAAATCGAAAAGTGACCTAAAGAAAAAGAAAAAGGAATTTTGAATTACGGGATAAAAAGAAAAATAGTTTTGAATGAAAGGAAACTCTAACCAAAAATTGATACGGAGCCCGACGTTTCAAGGCCAGTTTGGCCCCTTGATCACGGGTGACTGTTCTTGTCCTTGTCGTCGTCTTGCAAATTGCCCGGTGTTTTTGGTTTCTTTAAAGCGGCCGTTGTATCTGCACGTGCTTTATGGTTCGTGGCGCCTCGCGTGATGCACCGCAAACCAGACACATAGGCGCTTGGCAGTGTCCCAGCTGATCGGTTGACGTTATTTTTGGTGTTCTGAATGTACCAGGACTCTAATAAAAGGCGTCTTCGCCAGTTTCTTTCCGTGCCAAGAATAGAGCATTTGTTGAATTCAATCGTGTGACCCTCTTTTTGGACGTGTTCTGCCAGCGCACTACCCTGCACGTTATTCTTTTTGACGTCATACTGGTGCTGGCGCAGACGTTCCGGGAAGTTTTTAGCTTCCCCAACGTAGGAGGCGGCGCAGTCACCACAGGGGATCCTGCAGACGAGTCCCTGAGCCTTTTCTTTGAGGGGACGATCCTTTGGAAGCGAGAAGAGGCGTCCAATGGTGGACACCGGTTTATGTGTCACACTGACGCCGTATTTTCGTAATACGCGCGCGAGAGTCTCGCTTGGGCCCTTGATGTACGGGACGCATACGCGGTTGGGTGGAGGAGGGGCGTCTTTTGTTTCATTCTGTCTAAGGTTTTTGTACACGTTGTTCAAAAACCTGGCAGGATAGCCATTCTGTTTCAGGTCGTGTTTGATCGTTGTGACCTCTTTCTTAAGAGCCTCTTCAGTGGAGCAGACAGTAATTGCTCGCCTGAAGAGTGCGGAAGCCACAGAAGATTTGTGCGTTGCAGGGTGGTAGGACGCAAAGTTCAGGTATCTGCCGGTGTGTGTCGGTTTTCTGTAAACTTCGAATGTCAAGCGGTTGGACTTTCTCTTCGTGAGCACGTCCAAGAATGGGAGAGAACCGTCAGACTCCAGTTCAATTGTAAATTGTATCGCCGGTTCAATGGAGTTTAGGCGGTTGTGAAGGTTGTTGATTTCACTGGTTTTGACCACACAGAAACAATCGTCAACATACCGTAAGAACACGGTGGGTTTCGGGGCCGAATGTCTCTAAGGCTTGCCGCTCGATCGCCTCCATCGTGAGGCTAGCCGTTTTAGGCGTAGACTCTTCGGAATTACCTGCAGTCCCCTTCCAAGTCTTGTTGAAGTTGAGATGTGCTTTGAAGGTTGAAACGGAGTTGGTCAGTTGAATAAATCGTTTGGCAAGCCGGACGACGACAGGTCCATAGTCAATGCGCATAGAATTAAACGTAAACCTTTCGGTGGACATCCACCTGTTACCACCTGGTTAGGAATGACAAATGAATGAAAGGAAACTCTAACCAAAAATTGATACGGAGCCCGACGTTTCAAGGCCAGTTTGGCCCCTTGATCACGGGTGACTGTTCTTGCTCTGAACTGAACTGAACAAATGCTCTATTCTTGGCACGGAAAGAAACTGGCGAAGACGCCTTTTATTAGAGTCCTGGTACATTCAGAACACCAAAAATAACGTCAACCGATCAGCTGGGACACTGCCAAGCGCCTATACATAGGTTGCACTGACGTAATTTGGTCCTCCTTTCTCCTCGAGCGTAGCCTTTACAGTGCATATTCTACGAGCAGTACAACGAGCGTCGCGAGCGAGCGCAAACGAGTGAGCACAGCTTCATTATACTTCGCTTCACTTTATCTGCGAGCGAAGCGAAAGCTAGAAGCGCGAGACCACCGCTTTGTGCGTTTCTGCCCAGCTCGCGCGCTCGAGCAAAGCCCGAAGGCACGCGAGCTTTCGTGCTCGCGCTTCCAGCTTTGCCTTCGCTCGCACATAAGGTGAAGCCAAAGCATAACAGCAGGTTTTGGCCACCAGCAAAGGAGGAAGGATATGACGTCACGTGCAACCCATGTATATGTCTGGTTAGCGGTGCATCACGCGAGGCGCTCACGAACCATAAAGCACGTGCAGATACAATCGGCCGCTTTAAGGAAACCAAAAACACCGGGCAATTTGCAAGACGACGACAAGGACAAGAACAGTCACCCGTGATCAAGGGGCCAAACTTGCCTTGAAACGTCGGGCTCCGTATCAATTTTTGGTTAGAGTTTCCTTTCATTCATTTGTCATTCCTAACCAGGTGGATGTCCACCGAAAGGTTTACGTTTAAAAAGAAGTTTTCAATCACTCGCAAAGAGGAAAAGAAAAGGAAGAGCATTAAACAGTTGTTAGTCCAGCAGTGTGAATGGTGTTTTTATGTGTGGTTTCTTTGTTCAGCTGGCCCATCGTAAGAATGACCCAACTAGCTCAGCTTAAGCCCGTGACAGGATGGTGGTTTGTCAGCGCAGCTGTTGTATCACTTGCTATGGATGCCCACTGCACTATACCATAATGGCTGCCGCTGGTCGTATTGCCGTTTCTTTTCCCTTGTGCCGCTCCTCGTATTCGTGCTGTTCCTCGGGAGTCCTAACTATGCGTGGCTTACCTATAGTGGTTCTGCAACAACAATGAAATAACGTTGATAGAATCCGTTTCACCTTATGTCCAAGCTTCAGCGGGTGCTACGAGCTATCGGAGCCATTCCAAGGCTGTGTGCTTGTCACAAGACCGTGGAGAGGGGGCACAGCGACGCGCGGAAAGCATATCACGGGCTACGTCCACAGAACGGGACTGCCTATTCGCAACTCCAACGCCCTATAGGTACAGGGCGGTATTCCAAGATGGCGGAAGAGACGGGGATATATTCTCCAGGATTTCCCGTGCGCCTACTCGCTGACGCTGGCCAGTGGGTTGAAATTATTTTTAGTGTACAAAATGCGAAGCTCTCAGGGCAGGCAGAATACCATGCACGCGACGTAGATGTGGATACTTTTTGGGTGATGAAGATATGGTGGTGTTTGAGCTTTTCCTGGCCATTCAGTGCTCTAAAAAGTGAGCCGCGCACGGTGACCGTCAAGTCCGGCAGAGCAGCGTTCAGAGTGTTGATATCTTCGTGTCACGAGGCTCACAACTCACTGGTCACTGTCGCGGTTTGTGTATTGCAGCACGTGATCAAACTGCGCTATGGTTATTTACAGGAAGTTTTAGGATAGCGTTACCGCAGGCTACATTACCTGCAGCATTGCAACGGGAAGCTCACGCTGCTTTTGTGAAGCATAATTTTCAGCGCACGCCAGAGCGTTGCTGTTCTTACGCTATAGCCTGCGATAACGCTACATCGTGTTATTTGCAACCTTGCTGAACCCGCCTCCCCAAAACTGCTCCGTCGTAAGCTCTCGTCACGAACGGCAAGCTTCTTCCAAAATGCTTCGATCATTCTTTTTTATTTGGCTTGTAATTACTTGGAAGCAAGTACGCGTATCTCTGTCTTTTCGAAGTGCTTGGAGCAAAAGGTCTTGTTACTTGGAACGGCCTTAAAACGCAAACCCATTCCCGATGACTATTGCTCGACATACCGTTGCCCGACCAGTTTTCTCCGTACCCTAGAGCTCTATACTACTAGCAGGAGCGTTTGCCGTCACTTTGAGCACAAATTGAGCTGGTGACCACGAGACGATAAATCCGCAGCGTACGCGATGTACGAAAAGTCCCCAATGAAATTAGACATCCCAGTTCCTTCGTGCAACGCTGTTGCGAGGCGGAACACCGGAATTTAAATCTTAACGCGCTTACTTTTTTTAGTTAAAACCTACACCACGCACGAACACGCCGAGCTAGAAGCGTGCGGCGATATCAGCGCTACCAAGACATCAAGGCCGACAATCCCGGCCACCACCGTCACCGCGCCACCGCTCGCCGACGCGTTACCCACTCCTCTGGTTCTTCGTTCGTCCGCGAGAGGGCGACGGTGATACGACGGCCTGCGTGGGCCACGCGTGTGATTGGTCACGCTCTGTGACGTCATTGGGCAAACCGCCTTTATATACTCGTTCGTTGTCAAATAAAGGAGTTCTGCATTTGGCCACATAACCGAGTCACTCGGCTGTCCGTTGTAACAGTGGCGACGACGGGTACGAACCCCGCGCCGCGGCACTATTTTTTTTCGGCGCTTCAACTTATGGCCACAAGCCCGCCCGCCGACACCCGTTCGCCGTTCGCAACAAGCCATGGCCACAAGCTTCTGCTTTCCGAGCTTCGACGAAGCGCAAGATAGCTGGGACATTTGACGACGACATCGAAGCCTATCTTCGAAGGCAAATGGCATTACGGCGCAGGACAAGAAAAGAGCACTGTTGGTCGCCGCACTCGCTACGAAAACGATAGTGCGTCCTGGCAGGCGCTCAGCTGCGCCCCGCAAGGTGAATGAGCTGACTACACGAAGAAGCGGTTTCGCCTACTCAGCCAACACTACGCCCCGAAAGCAAAACGAGGGTGCCGCAGAGTTACAGGTTTTTTACAAGAAGCCAAAGCGCACTGGCGAGACTGTTCGGGAGTACATTGCTGAACTCCGCAAGCTCGCCAAACAGGAGTGCAACTAACTGATACTAAGCCTTCAGCGGCAATGGCTTCCGTGACCGCACTGTTTGCTGCCGTTGAGGACTCCACCGTTCAGCGGGCAGCTACTAGCACGGGCCGTGTTGACGTTCGCGGAAGCTGAAGCCAGCTGCCGCAGCAGCGGAGGCCGCTGCCAGGAAGTCAGCGCCATGACGCCGCCAGATCAGCAGCGAGTGCATCGGCGTAGCAATCAAGCACACGTTACAATAACTACACCCGAGGCCTGCACCGAAAGAAAGACTAGAAAGGCAGTCCGGTGACTGTGCGCGATCGCGGAGGCCGGGGGCATCGAGCCGATGAATGCAGAAGCAAAAATGCGCAATGTTTTCACTGCGGGGAAGCCCTCAAAAGTGTCCCCCAAGGGGGAATCAAAGCACAAGTTGAGTCCGGGCGCGTGGCTCGGATGGCGCTGCCCTGATACGTTTAGAGGTTTTTAAGAGAGAGGAGGATGCTCGTTGCAGAAGGTGTAAGAGTACACTGGATGGGTAACTGGAGGGTGCATCCACCAGGAAGAGGGTGCTTGTGCGCCTGAGTGCAGCCCACTACACCGCTTTTTTCTGTAGAGATGTAGTCACTCACAGCATAAAGGGGCGGTGCAAACAATTTTTGTACTTTGCACAAGTGCCATTTAGAACGAATCCCTGACGTTAATGGCATGATAACACACGCGTTTGTTTTTTACCACACGTAATAGAAGACCCAGAGAAAATTTAAAACTAACGAGCAGCGTTCACTTTCCTCAGCTCGTAGCCAGAACAAGTGGCCATGTGATCTGGGGACGAATATGTGCCGCCAATCAGCCACGCGCTCGGGTTGGCAAAGCACAGAACACGCCCTGAGTTCGTAACATTGTTATGTTTCCGCTACGGTTGTCAATGCCGCGATTCGACACGGGCCACTACCCGAATACTTGTCGAGCTATTGACTTATCAAGAGCCCAAATCGAGTGCTCACGCAATGCTTGGCTTCAATTTAGAGCCGCTATTAAATATCGGCATTGGGAGATACTGCGCTCCTCCAGCTACGTTATCGGTTTTGCGAGGGAGAGTTGGAAGGAAAACGCGCGCCTTTGCCCTTAGATTACACCGCAGCAAAGAGGTTTCTCTGTCGCTGTCACTACCGTGCGAGTGTACTTGATGTCCCACTAGGGCCGAGTAAGCTCGTGTAAAGTGAAAAACATTCCAAGCAAACATCGTTGCACCGCCCCTTTAAAAGGCATTTGGGAATTACGACTGTTTTCAGTTAAGACAGTGACCCTGAGTTACAAGGTGTAATTTTTATTTCTTCGATATTGTGTGTAGTCTTACAAATATCACTGCTTTAAGTTTGGTTTCGGGTGTCTGCGGCAAACCGAAACTATACGCTAAACGGATGGCAACACTGATCATGAGCCGCACTGGCGTATGGCCGCAACGTGACGTCATTGTAGTGCTGCGCCAGTGTTCCTTGACTAAACGCTAACCCGCTTGCCACTCGCTAAGGAGCAGCTGGTCGCGTCTTTTAAATCATATTTAGTGGAATACGCGACTTCACTTTGACGTAATATTTCGGTTTGTAGATCTTATTCCGCGCCACCAATGCTTTACCTGTAATCTTTTATGGTTTCCCTCTTCGTCTGGAGTCGACCTTTAATAAACGCAGAGCATGACCTATTGTGTTCACGTTCTTTGCTTCATGGATTACACAATCCCTCCACTATACCTTCATTTAATTTCTTTCTTCTCTCTATCGCGGATCGTTCTTCGGAGTTCTTATCGTTGAATAAAGCAATCTCATCGGCTACGAAGCGATAACTATATGCTCGTGCACTTGTCACGCCATGTTTTTTTTTGTACGTTTTTGTTACTATGGTTGTACGGACATCGCCTATCTATTGTTGCCGGCAACAGGATCCCGCGAATACGCTCAGAAATGTGAGGAACGGTGTCTCTGCTGTCGGACTGTGTGTCGTAAGGACGCAGTCATATTAGAGAGTCGTAGTAGATCGTTCTTTATCTTCCGCTACGGTATCCGTAAAGAAAACGACGCAGCTGCGTATGCACTCCGCCAGCGTTGTCTGCACAGTTCAGGGTCTTGGGGCGGATTATGGAGCGCTATGCGGAATCTTGGCGGGCTGTGGAAACGGTGTAATAGAACTCCCTATTCCTAATACATCATACAAAATACCCGTGTTTGTGGCAGACATCATGACAGAATTATATTTCGGACATGCCCGAAGTATATTCGAAGAGTTTTTGTGTCATACATGTGTATGTCTCGAGCCTGTCTGCAAACAGTTTTTATGACTAATGTGATAGACATCATGACAAAATTATCTTTCGGACATGCCTAAAGTGTATTTGAAAAGTGTTTGTGTCATATATGTGTATGTATCCAACCTTTCTGCAAACAGTTTTTATGACCAATGTGATGGGGCCACCATGCAAGGAAGAAACATACTTCGGGTGGTGTCTCCAGACTTTTTTCGTGTATGATGTATTGGCAGCGTTAGAAGACGACACGGGTCGTGTCACTCCAAGAAGATTGTAGCGAATTCATTATGCCGGCGTTTGTCGCTTCGCGATTTGTTCCCGATCATTCTTATGGCGTGATGCTGCTATCACATTCACTGTGAGTGACATGATGGGCTAGCCTCGCAGTGTGATAATTACGCTCCAAGTGACTGCATTCTCACGAAAGGCGCGCATTTCCACTACCACGCAGAACACGGGGACACCCGACTGCAGCGATCTATCAAACGAGTACAGCAGATGACGATGCTCGAAACAATGTGGTTGGACAACGAAATCTATACGCAGGGACTGGACATCTCAGGGCCCCTGTGCAGATCGCGTTTTTTAGTTGAATTGCATTTTTCTTTTTGATTTGGGGGAGGTGTGGTCGTTAGCTTTACTGCAAGGGCGTCGACAAGCAGAAAATATTTCTGAAGTTTTTAGTAAACATTTTGATTATTACTAGCGTTAGTGACGAGAAAAAGTGTGTATGCAGATCGCCAACGAGCCACGTTTAAGTCATATCGAATGATGATGCTGCGCTTTCTGATCTGGCTCATGTGATGAAAGTTTTGCTGGAAACTCACTATAGGAACCTGCCCTGCGGCATAATTGGCTAGTCCTGAAAGTAAAAACTGAGAAATGTATTTTTCTTGTGCGAAAATGATTTTCATCATTGCTCTGATGCCACAGTTGTGCGTGTGCCACCAACGAATACTGATTTCCAATCTGCGGGGCCAACTAGTAGACCACAGAATCTCTTCTGGCGCTCCCGGTCATTGGCTTGAGTCTTGAGAGACACGTTTCAACGATGGTGCACGACGGGCAAGAGTAGAAGCTTCAACCCCCCAGCTTGCTCACCCGCCCCTTTAAAGTTAATAAAAAAATAGCTGGAGGAGGGGAACATGGGGGACAGAGGACAAACAGAAATCATCCAACACATCCAGGTGACTGGTGCGCGACAGAAAAATCCGCTTGGTCCTGGTATCAAACCAGGGACCTCTTTATTTCCAATGGAGCGCTCTACCAACTGAGCTAACTAGGAGTTAGACGTCAGTAGAGCAAACGGATTCTATCAGCTGCCACCAGTCTAACACCAGCAAGAGTGATCCGCTTGCATTCTGAGGTTATTATGATAATGAAATAACTGCAAATGTCCATGCCAGCTGGACAAGAATGACGAATATTGTCCTGCCTGTCCAGCACGCTTGCATCTTTGCCTTTATTGCAGTACTTTCAAAGTTAGGCCACGAGGATCCCTGAACAGCGATTGGATAGAAAATTTAAAGAATAAAAATAAAAAAGGCAGGCGAATAGTAGTTTAGTCTAAAACGAGCATTGCTATGAACATTCACTAAAACCAAAACGCACTCGCTGTTAGCGTTCTTAAAGGTGCCCTGAGGAAGTTTTTGAGAATACCTAAATATGTTGATAACTCACTCTACGGGCTCTAAGATTCCTAGAAATCCAGAAATCAAAAGGACTGAACACAGCGAGGTCCTCTCCGGTGATGGAGAGGAGCATTCTGCCGACAGGCAGGACGACATGGGACCAATGAAAACGCTACATTTCGTTGAGATTGCAAACGCTGTTATTACAAAATGCGTATGCTATTGTAGATGAGGAAAGCAAATAAAAGTAATAAAAAATATTTTCTTTTGTTGTTGTTATTTTTTGCGGAGAGAAAGCATAATACTGCCAATCGCATAAAGAAAAGCGCACTGTGATTGTTTTTTTTATTTTTTTAATCTTTTATGGGAGTGATGTGTCTGGTCCTCAGCTCTCGAGCGCGGGTTCGCTGGGTTAAATCGTAGTTTGGGCTGTACGGGCAACGAGCCGCGCGCATTCGAAATATGACTTCGCGGTTCCACTGGTCAGAGGCGCGAGGATCCTTCGCTTTCTATTGGCTAACAGTGGTCCTGCTTCCGGAACATGCTCCTCCCATCGCCAGAGATGACCTTGGTGTGCTGCAATCTTTGATTTTTTTTAATAGGAAAATCGGCCGCGTTTCGTTATGGTTGAGGGATTTCTAGGATTATTTATGACAGCAGAGTGAGTTATAGCCATATTTAGGTGATTTCAGAAACCTCCACAGGCCACCTTTAAGATTCACCGCGTGAGATGGAGCAAGCCCTTCATCCTCGCTTCGCTGAAGACGTTTTTGTAGCGGAAGATGGCAGTCGCCTTATAGTTAAAAGTGGGACCGATCTCCAAGCCTCTTACTGCATCATTTCTGGCATACAGGATATCGCTACTCACTTGTAACAGCCCTTAATATTATATGATTAAAGGTACTGCCGCTTATCTAAGGATTTAACTCGTACAAAACCTGCAAATATCGTGCTGGAAACGAGTCTCCGGCTTGTGCGTTTACCGAATTTAGCCTGGAGGCACAGAAGCGTCATGTTTTTGCCCTCCGCGATCCTGGTCGTGTCACAGTGGCGGTGGTAGATAACCCTGACGCCTTTTCTGCGGCAGGTCCGTTTCCAACTTGACTGTTCACAGAATTTGCAGCAGCCAGGGGTTGGGATGACGCGGCGGCAACGACACTGTCGTTCGCCCAAACTGTCTGGCGGGATTCTACCACAAATTACCACGATAGCGACCAGGATTCGACAACATGGCACATGATGTTGTCAAACATCACTTTGTCAAACATCGTGTGCTGTGATGTCATTTCTGCTCACTTTTGTACCCTTTTTGATGCTTGAGCAGGGTAGGATGCTAAACACGTCAGTCAAAGACTCGTTTTAGGAACCTTATCTGCAAGTCCTACGTGCGCGCCAGAATAGCAAGCCTAAAAACGATTCGGTGTTATCGGCTTCTTCAAAACGGTCGAGTGTTATCTCGATAGCGTCGTTCATTGTTCTGGATTCCGAGATTTTCGTCTGGCCTCTCCAAACCTTTGGCGAGTCACCCAGTCCTCGTAGGGTTGGACATCGCCTATTTACCTTTCAATAATACTCCTATATCTCGGACCTGAAACTAAAACAATAACAAAACATTTACCTCTGATACCGTTCAGGGACGACACCATATTGAAGCTGCAACCATGGGTATCGAATATGCTAATCTGCATATTTGCTCCCGGTTGGGGCCACCTTGTAATAACTATATACACTTTCATTTTATGAATCAAAGGGCGCCACAAGTCCTCAGCATCTCTCCGTAGCCAATGAAGTTGCAGTATCAGCCGTCATAATCGTTTAAAAACGAATAACGCATTAGTTACACTACATTTCATCAAACACGGGCTCAACATAGCAAAAAAAATATTTTGTCTTTTTAATGGCATAAAGTATGGCTTTTTCTTTTTTTTTTGGGGGGGGGCAACAAAATATTTTTCGAATATTTGTAAACTCTCTCTCGTATCGTGCGGTAGAAATTCAAACATCTATTGTACATCAGACAATTTTTGAGACCCGAATTCTTCTTCAAGCGCGATTGTGGAGGTAAGCGTTCTTTTTTTTTCTTGCTGTTCTGCTCTTATTTTTTTTAATTATTTAGTCGCGCGCTTGTTTGTATTGAGTCGTTCCGTAACTAATAAAACTCATTTCTGAAGCTATTATTAAAAAAATGATTTGGGAAAGATCAGACTTGTAGGTCAGCTTAAACTAAGAAAATGTCTGTCTAGAGCACAGGTGCTACATCATGCAGTTGTTTTATTCACTTCTAACAGAGCTTCTGGCAGAGTGCCGCCTTCAGCGTCTTGTAATTACGACGCGTACCTTAGTCGTTTTTCAAAATCGTAAACAGATGCGTGCTGGCTGTACACCCTTCCACAGCGGTGTATTCCATGTTTTTATTTATTTATTTACAAAAACAACCTGCAGAGCCAGAAGCATTATAGCAGGGAAACACAAAATAAAACACATACTTACGAACATAAATAAAATCTAAAAAATACAATAAATACTGTTCAATAAAAAAGCACACACAAACTCTTTGTATGTTAAAAAATTTAGGATACTGAAAAAAAAATATCCTACGTCATGTGGCATAAATGCTGATGGAGGCAATGAATTGCAGTCCGTTATTGAACGAGGAAAAAATGAGTATTTTTATATTCAGTTTTTACTAACATAATTCTTTGGTCTTGTTACAATGATCTATTCTAGTTGAAATATAATTTGGTAATTAAAGATATTTATACTTATCACTTCTATTTAAGTTACTAAGTATAGAAAATAAAAATTTAAACAAAATTTCTTTGCCCTTAAACTCAATAGTTCCCAACCGGTCTCACGTTTAATTTCTGTCACACTGGATGTTCTATCGTACTTCCCCGATATAAACCTTGCAGCACGGTTTTAAATTTTTTCTATTTTAATGGCAGGTACGCTTGGTGCGGGTCCCACAGAACACACGCATATTCAAGCTGCTTTTTCTCTCCTGTCTCAATTTCTCTATATCTTCCCCTGGTTCAAGCTGTCCAATACACAAGTATGTACCAACACGCTCAACTGTCAACCGTTACGCATATTCAGCTCGGTCTTACCAAGGAGCAGTAAGTAGTTTCTTTTAGCTCTTTGGGAGCACTGCGTGGATTTCTGTTAATGAAATTCAACATTCTACCTGCCTTTTGTGCAAATTGTGTTACATGAGCATTAAAAGAAAGATCGCTTGATAAAATAACTCCAAGATACTTCACATCCGTGTTTCTATGTAAATGTTGATAAATAATAGAATAACACGATAATATGCTGTCGCGTTTTTTCCCGAAAGTGACGTGGACACACTTGTCAGCATTGAGACTTGAATTCCCACGTCCGGCACAAACTGGATATTTTATCTACATCAGATTGTAAAAGAGCAGAATCACGTATCTGTTCAACTCTACAATATAAAACGCAATAGTCTGCGAACAGCCTCACAGGCGAGTCAATACCTACAGCTATGTCATCTATAAAAAGAAGGAATAAAGGAGGCCCCAAGACTGACCCCTGCGGAACGCCAGATGTCACAGCAACAAATTCAGATTTTGCAACCGTTAATGATTACGCCCATTGCTTTCTTTCGAAAAGATAATTTTCTATCCATCGGTAGACGCTGCTATCAAGACCCAAAGAACGCAGTTTATACAACAACAAAGGGTGGGAGACAGACTCAAAAACCTTCCGGAAGTCCAGGAAAATAACACGTGTTTCATTTCCACTCTCAGTTGTTGTAACAAGATCATGATAACGTTCAACAAGCTGGGTCACGCACGAAAGGCCCTTTCGAAAACCATGCTGAGCTGGAGAAAAGAAGTAGGTATCTAGATGTGTTACAACATTACTATACACGATGTGTTCTAAAAAACCTTGTAACATACACAACTAAGGGAAATGGGGCGATAGGTTTCTACAATATTTCTTGATTCATGCTTGTGGATTTGCTTAACAAATGTATTTTTCCTTTCGCTTGGAAGTGCACCTTCCTCCAGAGACTTTGAAAAAAACTATGTGAAGGTAGCGGGACACGGCGAATGAGCAAGATTTCAGCACTTTTGGCGACAAGCCGTCTGGGCCCACTGATTTTTTTACATCTAGGTCCTCTAAACTATTCACAGTGCCTTCTATATTTATGACAAGAGGTGGCATAGGAGGCCCTATTCTGCCACTGAGGGGTGGATAACATGAACGCATTTTGTTAGAGGCGAAAATAGACTGAAAATATTTATTGAAACAGTTGGCTTTATTATGTTTATCTTCAATAATCTCAACATCACACAAAAGATCCGGGATGCCAACATGTTCCTCACAAGTTTTTCGAAGGTAAGTACAAAATACTTTACTGTTTGACCGCATTCCATCTGAAAGTTTGTCGTTTTTTCATTTTGCCAAGGTGATAACATCTTTATAAGCATTATTCAGCTTCTAAAGTTTTGAAACAACAAATTCAGATAAATGAATTTTGTACTTCTGATATGCACGCCCTCGTTGATTTATTACTCTTTTTAACAGCATACGTCATCCAAGGCTTATCGGCTTTAGTATTTTCATATATATATATTTGGTTAGAATATATTTTTCAATTAGACCTGAAAACATTTCTTAAAAGCAACCCATGAAGTATCAGCACAGCTCCCCAAGGAAAATCTAATAAAATCAACTAAATATTCAAGGAATTATTTTTTCTATGCCTTTATAATTTCCTTTGTCATATATGAATATTTTTCTACCACTTTCCCCTGAACAGAAATAGATGAGGGAGTGTAAAACTAGCTGTGACTATGCTATGATTGCTAATTCCAGGAAAGATGGACACATCATAAACAATATCACTGTTGCACAAAATTAAACTCAAGAACTTTTTCGCCTCTTGTTGGTTGTTAAACAAATTGTTCAAAGCCGTTAGTATTTAAAATATGTTCAAATTCAGAGTAGACAACACCAGATGGTACTATATCGTGGTCACCTGCCCATTTCAACTCTGGTAGATTACAAATTCCCGGCTATTAAAATCTGTTCGTCAGGTAGGCCAGATATGCATGGGCAACCGTCAGGTTGCCCCCGTCACTAGATTAGTTGACTCGAATGCCGGAGAAAGCTGCGGTCTACCGCGTTCTGGACAAGTTTGATTACCACTGTGTGGCACATTGATCAAGCGCGTTTGTTTCACGTTATTCACATGCACTGAGCTTAGCGCGGGGCACTACAGGTACTATTAAGTAAACGTATTTTTTAGTTTTTACCAAAAAATGAAAACATGCATTTGAAGACATCTTATTGAACCTACGCTGGGTTCTCTGTGAGCCAGAGGCAAGCTCTTTTCATACGATGATTAAGAACGTCACCTGTGAGACATAATGAGAAACAGCGCAAAAGGGACAGGACACACAGTAGAAGAAGGACACAGGACATACGCTGCCTAACAACCAAAGGTTCACTACACTTTCAGAAAAAAGGGTGTATTATTACACCCTTTGTCCCATATAATACACCCCAAAACTTCAATTCGACGTACAGCGCCCTATAGTCGAACAGACGGCCCAAAATTTTACGAGGGGCTTGATAGCCGTGTGGTACAACTTATTAAAATAGCTAATGTACGTGTTACTGACTACAAAAAATATAATCGGGGTTTTCTTGGCCCTACCGCAAAAACTCAGTGTTTTCTTTGTGTGGACTTTGATACGTTATTTAGCTATTTAAAAAGTTACATCGCACCTTTATCAAGCCCCTCGTAAAATTTGGGGCCGTCTGTTCGACTATAGTGCGCTGTACGTCGAAATTAAGTTTTGGGGTGTATTATATGGGACAAAAGGGTGTAAGGTGATACCCTTTTTTTAGAGTGTATACATTCCACGCGCGCACAGTGGCCCGCGCAAGCACAAGCTCTTCTTTCTCTTTCAAAATGAGATGGGTGGTCACAATTTCTCAATTGTGACCGCCCCTATACTTCGTTTCACCTTATGTTGGACCGCAGCGAAGGCTAGAAGCGCGAGCTCATAGCGTTGGCAGCCGCTCTTAAGTCACGAGAGCTTGTGCCGCCGAGATGTGCCCCAGAGCAAGGAGCTCGCGCTTGTAGCCTTTCATGCGGTGCATCATAATGTGAAACAGAGTATAGTATACTGTACACGCGATCTGTAAAGGTCTAACTTGTGTCCTGAAAGCGGTGTGCACGTGGTTCGAAGGGCGATTGTACGCAACGCATTATCTTATTGTTTTCTCGTGCCGCTGTCAGAATTTTTATTTTTTTAATTTTTTTATTTTTTTATTTTTTTATTATTTATTCTGGTTAAGCGTTTTGCCACGTCCTTGTGGTGCCGCTGTTTCTTTCTTCATTAGCATTCATTTCATTTTGAAACAGAAAGAAGAGCTTGTACACGCGCTGGCCACTGTGCGCGTGGGGAATTTATAGTAAACCTTTGGTTGTTAGTCAGCGTATGTCCTGTGTCCTTCTTACTGTGTGTCCTGTTCCTTTTGCGCTGTTTCTCATTATGTCGTTCAACCAACCAGCCCAGCAAGGTATCGTGTTACCTGTGAGACACCTAAAAAGGGAGCTGCCACAGCATTTCATCTTCAGCGGGCGCGGTGATTGTTGAGCGAACATGTCGCCTAACTCCTGCTGGCTCTTCCTACAGGTTGGTTATTCATTAAAATAATTTAGAAGTGACGATATCACGATTGTAGTTGTGCCGTGCCCACGGACTTTGTGTCGTATTGCGCTTGACTGTTTGTTAGTATGTACAGTCGGCACGGAATGCAAACGCTGAACAAGGAGCGCATGGTTTTCGACCCACGCTGAGTCACCTAGAGATGCAACACCGAAGGTTTGGATGCAACTGAGCAAGAGTCTAACATATCGAAGGAGGAGCTATCTTCTTGCAGCTCCCATCTGGTTCAGGTGGTGCAGCATCCAGCGAAAACCATGCACCCACTGTTCGCGTTTCGTTCCGTGCCGACTGTACGTTTCTTCTGTGTGAGGATGTGGAGTCAGACCCATGGCCTACAACTGAAGAAATGTTTCAGACAATCATTGATGGCCAAACCGCGATTAAAAATGAAATATCTGAGCTCAGGGCTCGACATGAGCGTAATGACAAAAAAAATGGAAGACCTAACGTCTAAATGCACGGGTACCGAGAAAACTCTGAGCGAAATACAAATGAAGACTTCGCAGATTGATTCTCTAAAGAAAACTGTCACTGCTCTTGAGCAAATTATTATGAAACAAAATGCAAAAATTAATGATCTTGAGGACAGAAGTCGCCGTTCAAACCTTGTAATCAATGGCATCCCCGAAACGCCTAACGAATCCGACGGTCAATTAAAAAGAAAATTACTCGTTGAACGTTTTCAAAACCAACTGGGCGTTGCGTGTTCGTCCATGGCGCGTGCTCACAGGCTTGGTAAACGTGGTTCCAAAAGACCGATTATTTTCTACTTTCAGGATTACAATGCGAAAACAAAAATTCTTCGCAATGCCAAAAAAATCTTAAAGGCTCGAAAGTGTTTATAAACAATGATTACTCACAGGCTACACTCACGAAACGAAAATGCTGTGGGAGAGTGCCAGACACGATAAAGATGAAGGCGCCCGTGTTTATTTATTTGATGATAAGCTTCACGGTGAATGACAAAGTATTTGTATGGGACGAAAACAAAAATGCACGCGGAAGTATTTCAACCCAGATAAAAACTACCCTTCTGACTGACTTGAACCTAATCGTAAACAGTTTCGACATTTGAACTTAAATGCACAAAGTGTCGTCAACAAATTGCCCGCACTTTAATCTATCCTTCTTATGCTTGACCCGCATGTTTGTGATATAACCGAAACCTGGCTTACTGATTACATTAGTGACGGAGAGGTATTTCCGGATAAGTACAATGTCTTTCGCAAAGATCGTGATGAAAGGGGTGGCGGACTGGCTGTTTTACTTACACCAGGCATTGTAGCGGTTCTGGAAGCCCAAATAGAAAATCATGAAAGCTTGTTTCTACGCCTTAACTGTTGGGGCAACACTGTTCTCCTTGGAGCTGTTTATCGACCCCCTCTGCTACTCCTGACTACTTGTGCAAATTATTTGACCATTTTTTTATATTTAGCGGCCATAAAATAATTTTGGCTGGTGACTTTAATATCCCGTCCCTTGATTGGGCGAATATGTGTTGTTCATCTTCTACAACAAAAAATATTTTTGATATGATGTTCGCCTTTGATCTGACGCAATTAGTTCAGGATCCAACCAGAGTACATGGTACCAGTCACTCCGTTCTCGATCTTGTTTTCGTGAACAATTCGCTTACTGATCGCACCACATCTGTTGAACAGGGTATATCTGAGCACCATTTGGTCCTCTTGACCTGTTTGCTTCAGCGCTTTTCACCTGCAAAAAGAGTTATATTCACCTTTCAAAGACTTTTCGCGAGCTGACGATACTAGCATACTTGATTATCTTGACATAAACCTTGATAATTTCACTGATACAAGTGTTTATGCCCTTTGGCTAAACTTTAAGCACTTATGTGAGTATTGCCTTGAAAAAATTTGTACATACAAAATACAAGCGTATTAATTGTTACAATCCGTGAAATAATAGAAAAATCGTACATCTCAAACGCAGAATAAAACGAGCGAAGAAAGCAAGGCCGATTAACTGTGATGTCACTAATCTGCAGAGCGATCTGCGTAGCCTGATTGCTGAGGCTAGGGACAACTATAGTTCTCCGGTACGGTTCTAAAATATCTTAAACAGGACCTCAAAAGGTTTGGCGCTACTTGACTGAAAGAAATAACCCCGTTGAGCAAATCAAGGTCAATGACACTGTCTCAGCTGATCCTGGTGTTGTAGCGTGCCCTTTCAGTAAGTATTTTCAGTCGGTTTTCTGCGATAACTGCAACCAAGATTATATCCTTTCTACCGCATCAAACTGTCACTCTGAGTTCATAACTTATTACGGCATAGTTTCTTTGCTGTAGTCACTGAGAACGAAAACAAGTGCTGGTCCTGATAAGATTCCAAACACGTTTCTACGACGCTACACTGAGTCCCTAGACCATTATCCCCTCATTATTTTTCGTACATCATACTCAAACAGCTCGCTGCCAGATGACTGGCGTACTGTAATAGTACTACCTGTGCACAAAAAAGGGGATCGCCTAGTAGTTGAGAACTACCGTCCAGTTTCCTTGACTTCTTATTTGTGTAAATTAATAGAGCATATCATCTGCAGTCAAATCAATCAACTGCTGGACAGCCGTAATTTTCTAACAAAGTTTCAACATGTCTTTTGCAAAGGCTTATCAACTACGACCCAACTCGCTACTACCATCCATGAGTTTGAGCAAATCCTCAATAGGGGAAGTAAAATTGATGTGCTTTTTCTGGACTTCAGCAAAGCTTTCGATAAGGTGCCTCATGAACAACTGCTTTCTAAACTTGAACAACTTGATCCTCCACATGGTTTTGTTAACTGGATTGCTGCATACTTATCACATCGCACACAGTCTGTTTCCGTCGGAGACTGCGTCTCTCTAGTTCTGCCTATAGCGTCAGGGGTGCCCCAAGGAGTCGTTTAGGTACTCATTTGTTCCTGTTGTACATAAAGGATATTATATAAATCATTGACGCAGTTACGTCTTTTTGCCGACGATTGCATTATTTTTAAAGAAATAAATTCGAGCTCGGATCAGTTATTGTTAGACCATAGTTTGCATTCCGTTGTATCAAGGTGCCATACCTGGAAAATGAAGCTTAATTCTGCTAAATCAACACTTTTACGTATTACCAAAAAAAGCAACCCTTTGAATACATTTATAACATCGCGGAAACCCTGGTTACTGTAGAGCGGGAATATAAATATCTTGGTTTAATTATATCGGACACACTTTCATGGCCTCCTCATATAAAACATATTTGTGCCTCGGCATCCAGGAAGTTGGGTTTCATTAGAAGTAAGTTGAAAGACGCTCCGATTAAGGATAAGCTAAATTCTTATTATTGATTAGTCACATCTAAGTTGGAGTATGCCAATGTCGTTTGGGATCCATTCACTCAGAAAGACATCCGGAAGTTGGAGATGGTGCAATGTCGAGCGGTTCGGTTTATTTACGGAAAGTATAGAAGGCTGGATTCATCGTCTCAACATATACAGTGCTAACGAAATACACACCATTCAGGCCAGAAGGAAACCTGCGCGGTTGAAATTCTGGTTTCATCTTCAACAAGGACAGACTCGCATAGACCCACTTGCAATATATTTCCCATTAGCGTCAAAGAACTACGCGGCACAGACATCAGTTTTCACTAGCACCCATTTCTGCGCATACTAACATGTTTAAGTTTAGCTTTTCCCCCCGCACTATTAGCGACTGGAACGGCTTACCTCTCGAACTATTTATCGACACTTACTTTGTACAAGGTGTCGAACGTCTTGATAACTAGCATGTTTGCTTTGTACATTGCTGCACCTTCATCCTTTTCGCATGGGCATTAAGACTGCATAAACCTTTATACTACATCTGGATAGGTCATTTTGTATTAGTGCATGATTGAATTACATGCTGTATGACTGGTTGCTGTTCTTCCGCCCCCCCTCCCTTTTTTAAATATATATATCCTGCATATTTGCTAGTTGGTTGTTGTAAACCTTTTAATGTCGTGTTATTTGTTTGTTATTGTATGTGTGAATGCATATGTTGTACCTCACTCCTACTTGGGCCTTCAATGGCCTGTAGTATCCTCTACATAAAAATAAATAAATAAAAGAAACATATCGTCATATCTCGACTGCGATTTCTTGCGAACATTTTATATTATAAATCTAGAACGGTTTGGGATAACAAGGATATGTCGTCTCTCAGATGCACCACCACGAGCAGAAACCTAGTGACGACACGGATATGTCTACATCTAGACGCGAAAAAGATGAAACGTCATCTTCCGTTCAGACATATGGACCTGGTTGTACCGTCGTGGAAGTTTTACACGCTAAGAAACATATCGAAAGAGATCAGATTCACTGGCTCAACAAGCCTTCCTGTCACCGCGTTGCCGCTGTCTACGCCCTACCAATTTCATACGTTTTTCTTGACGATAGAGCTTTTTAACACATTGCGCTGGATACACCATTTTACTCCCGCCAAGTTGCAACGAGGACTCTTTCAAACACACATAAAAAGATATAGAACAATTTACGAATACATTGCTATACTGGTATAATCAAGACGAGAACACTGGTCCCCAATGCTGGGCTTCCAGAAGGTCGCTGACGTGGGGAGTGTGAACAGCTTTGAAGAGACCAAACGCTTCCTCTACTCAGTGACAGTGCAGAGGAGAATGACAATTATCCGGAACTTCACAGGCTGAAGAAAATCAGGCAACTTCTCAACAAGCTACGCGAGAAGTTGAACGAAACGCCGAGTAAAGAAACTTTTTCTGTCGAGGAGCCAATTGTTCTGTTGGAGTATTTTTAATATTCTTCGTGCATGAATATTGTTCTAGACTATAAAGAATAACGATTATTACATTGGTGTAAATGGTATAATTTCTTAGAAACTCAAATGGCAGTTTCTAAGAAAAACAAATATCGAATTGGTAAAACAGTCCGCAACCATGTTCGCCTAAGGCAAGCGTCTCCAAACCCCGGCTCGGGGGCCAGGTCTGGTCCCCGGAAGACTTCCAACCGGCACGCAGCTGGTGGCGGTCCTTCAAATAAAGCCGGAACCGCGGCCCGGTGCCATCAGAACCGCTACTACCGGCGCAAATAAGAAGTGCGTCCAAAGAAATGGGGCTGCGACGCGCTCCAGATGCGCGAATGAAGATACAAGAAAGAAACTGAATCGCAACGTTGGTCCTCTCGGCATATTATTAATTGAACATTGTCACCACCAGCATCCCCGTTCTTGGTCCCCTAGCTTCATGTCTGTGTAACTATGGTAATTTTTTTTAATTCCTTTTAAAATATTCATTTTGGCCTTTTGAGAAATTCCTTTCGAAAAATTCCGTGTGGCCGTCGGCACATGACAACGCGGCTGGCGGCTGATAAGACTGCGGAGTGGAGAGAGGGCTACGAGAGTATCTGCTTTCTCGGATGCGTACACCGTCGCAGCCCCCCCCCCCCCCCCTTTTTTTTTTTACTGCACAGTTTAATCGTCTCCAGATAGCGCGCACCATGCACCGAAGTCCACGCTTTCCGGATTTCGCTTTTCAATCTTTGCTGATAGTAGGTTGTGCCTAGTATCCTTTGTCCGAACTATCGCATGTTGTCGGCAGTAGCGTTACCATTCTCATTAGAATTTTGCACTGTGCAAATGTGCCGAATTCTCGGGAGCCACGGATATATACTCTGAGAATCTTCTTCAGCTAAAATTTCGTGTAATATAATATTTAGCTGAATTTAAGATGAAGTACACATATTAATTCACCTTAGGTTTTTCGTAATACTTCCACCAACATTTATTTTTCTGTTGATATGCTTATCTAGGTTCTTGCAGTTTTTTTCTAATTGTTTACACTTACTCTTTTCTGTTTTCCTTCGAGATAATGACGGATCCTTAATCCCGCCCCTTAGCCAAAAAGTTTGGAGACCCTTGGCTTAGAGCGACAATCCAAACTGTCGGAGAACACACAAAAAGAAATGTGTGAACTAATCTTGGGTTACTAGTAGCACAAGAATGACTAGGACAGTGCGGAAATCGGTAACATCCACACAATTATGAAGTATTTATTACATCACGCATTTCTTATTTCGTCGCAATGCACCTTCGGTGGTTCCACAAAAGCCCTGAGTGCTGCGCACGTTAATTCAGAACGCAACTTTCCGCCACACTGCACACTGAGTCGCTACGAGTCATTCCCACGTAATGATTCGTCGTAGCATTCGTTTATTCACGAAAAGATTTCTCGTCCTAGGGTTGGTTTTAGGGATCTGTTTCAGGCCCTCACCTGTTCCCTATATTGTTGTAGTCCCGCGTTATTTTAAGTACTTAATGTATACAGTGCGTCGAGGACATGCATTGTTTTCAATGAATTATGTACAGTAAAAAAACTTTCCTGGGCTTCACGAGGACGAGTGTATCTTTTTCTGGTACTCGGACAACTATCTCCGCTTGAATCCATCTTGAAACAAAGTAAGGACATTTTCTCGCAAAAATCGAAACACCGGCTGTGTTTTTTTGTTTGTTTTGTTTTGCGTGTAGCTTTTAAAGCATGCTGTTGACACGTGTAAGTGAAGTCAAACATGTGGAGGTTTCGTTTAATTTGACATTTCGATGTGTTAGTCTAGTATGGTTCACTCCTCCCTGTAAACATTAGGTGCCTTATCTAGCATAATAAAGGAATTAATAAAAAAAACAGTATTTTTGCGATTCTTCCGTTTTTTAGTTAGTATTCAAATAGTTTATGCGTCATTTGTATCGAAACCTCCAATATTAACTCGAGTAAAACCAGTTTTTTTAAACAATTTGTTTTCATTGTTATCTTAAGGAAGGTATACCTGCCTTGCACGTGACGTCAAACGGCACTGTACTAGGCTCCTGTGCCTGTACCTTCTGCAGTATACATTTGGCACAATAGAATCAGTTATTTTCGGCTTGCCGAGAAGAACAAATTCGATGGTGCGAAATGTATGCTTCAGAAGGTACGAGCACAGGAACCTGGTAAGGGCAATGGCGGCTGATATGACGTCAATGTAAGCACGCTGGTCAGACTGTGAAGCTGATTCAGAACTCGCCAACATGCTAAGCTCGCACCGGGGTCAAGTGAAGGCGGATTCGCGGTTCTTGTTTAAGACCTTAAACGGCTCGATACCACTCTCCCACGTCACTTTCTGTCAAAAGTAAGTCTTAAACCGGAATCACAATGCCGACACATCGTACCAAGGACATGGTGTGGCTGCAGACACGATGACAAAACCCTCGACAGACGTACTCCTCAAGCTTGTTCGAAACCATGTTTCCGCAAAACCGTAAAATAAGAGAAAGAAACATGCCTCAGGTACTAGGGAGCCATAGGGAACCGTTTTCGACCTTCCAATACGGTACGAACTGGGCATGTGTTACCGCAGAAAATTCGCCCATAAACAGTTCGTACCGGAGGGTTCATCATCCCGTATCGAATGTGCGAAAACGGTACCCTAAAACTACCTAGTGTCTGAAGAAGGCCTTTTCTACGATGTATTTAGCGGTGGGATCGAGGGACAAGAGTTGCACGAGTGCCAACGCGGATATCTGTCTCGACATTCTATTGTTCCTGAGAGCTCAAGAAACACCGGGAGTGTCTTTTTAGAGCGCAGCTCTTAGGCGCCGTTCGTTTCCGGGTTGAGTGGCGTCGGCGTCGACGGAACCGCGCGTTGCATTATGGGACGTTTCCCATAATGATGTCACACGTGACGTCACGTTTGACGTCACGTGGGTAACATCATTCCCGCTAAATTTGGTGGTAAAAATGCTTGAGTAACTTTTAAGTAATTTTTAAGTTTCAAGAAGTGACAATCTGCGTAATACTAGTGCTCTTCGTACTCTGCGTATCGTCATTTGTCTCGCGCACACTTTTGCAATGCGGATGCAAGCTTTTCTCTGGTTGTGTTCCGGCCGCCAGCCTTCGGGCCCTAGTCCACGGTAGGGTGAGACGTAGTATAGTTTTTGAAGTTCCCAAAAGCTGCCCAGCCAAAAAGTAAACCAAAAACGGGAAGTCTGAGGATCCTGTTTTACGCCATATAACCCACATTATAAGTCTAAATGCAAAATTTACCGCGGCCTCTTTAAGAAAAATGTACCGTTTTTGTTATATGTATATGGCCCTTTGCGGAAAAAAAATATATCTATTATTAGTGAGCTGCGAAATCTACGGCGAAACCTATTTGTGTACAATAATTATTTTTATTTGTGAGTTCAGTTTTAATTGCTGTCATCAATGAACAAGTGGAGCACCATAATTGTAACAGATGGTAGGGTTGTGGGCTCGAGGAAGCTTAGACAACTTTACATCTCACAATAAATAAAGAAACATCAGCCGCAGCGCTTCACGATTTCTGGAATTCACAGAATAGTAAGGAAATAAATAGTGTCACGAATAACAATTGATGAGGCGATCAAGGACTGAAGAAGCCTAAACGTTTAATGGGGCGAACTTGTGCCCAAAACAATAAGAGAAGGCTAGCGTCGCAGGCGTCGATTGCGAAGTAGCAGCAGGAGCGAGCGCTTGGGCGATACTGCTCCCAGACCGCCACGGGGAGCATCTTTTATAGACGTGTGGGTTTCTGGAACATTCGGCGTAGAACGTTCGGCGCGTAGAACAGTCGTACCTCAATCAGACGACAAGGTTCTGGAGCTTACGAGAATGCTAAATTGCTAGAATAAATAAATAAAAACAGCGTTCTCTCCCAGGAATCGACCCAGGGGTCTCCGCGTGAAAACCGAGCACTTTAACAATTTGACCATGCAAGCGCTGGCTCGTCGACGCGCCTGGCTATTCCTCCCCACTTTTAAAACCGTATTGTCTCGATGCAAAGTGTCTAAAAACAAAACAGCAAAAACAAACAAAAAAAATAGCAAACAACGGAGACTTGTAAACTACAGTCCTATCGAGCGTAGTACAGAAACGCGGATCAGTCCAATCAAGCGTAGTACAGCTTGAGGCGTACCACGTGGACGACTTCCGGTCGGGGAGGGCGGCGTGATGAAGTCCGTGTTCCGTCTGGCATTACTTTGCAGTTCAGATCCCCGAGTCGACGAAACAACTTGTGGGGTCCGAAGTAGCGTTTTAACAGCTTCTCGCTGAGACAGCGGTGGCGAATCGGTATCCACACCCAAACCCTGTTCCTGGGTTGGAATCGGACGTCGCGGCGACTAAGGTTGCACCGGCGAGCATCAACACTTTGTTGGTCCTAAAGTCGGAGTCTGGCAAGCTACCGAGCCTCCTCTGCTCGTTTGCTAATCAACTGGGCGTCGCCGGTTCTGCCATCTGCTGGGTCGTGGGGTAGCATTGCGTCGAGCATTAGTGACACCTTTCTGCCATGCACCATTTGGAATGGTGTCATTCCGGTGGTTTCTTGAACTGCAGTGCTGTAGGCAAACGTGACACACGGCAACACTTTGTCCCATATGTCTTGTGCTCAACGTCGATGTACACGGTGACCATGTCGGCGATCCTCCTATGAGCCGCTCCGTCAGTATGTAGTTCTCCCGATGGTATGCCGTCGTTCCACGATGTATGGTGTGGCTCCAGACGAAGTATATCCTAGGTCAGTTGCACCATGAACGATGATCTTCAAATTTTTGCTTTAATGAGTATTTGGCGAGCTCCATGTTGAAGGACAACCGATTCGACGAAGAACTTGGCGACTTCTCGGGCTGTTCCCAACGGAAAGGCTTTGTCTCGGCGTACCTGTTTAGAAAATCGGTGGCTACGATTATCCAGCGGTTTCCAAATGTCGACGGCGCAAAAGGACGAAGTAGATCAATTCAATTCAATTCATTTATTTACTCCCATCTTACACACGAGTGACGGAAACAGGGAAAAAAGCTGCAAAAGGTGCAGCTTGACGAAGCACCTGCTCCTTAACGGCAGATCGGCAAGCAGGAAAAGTCAAAAACAACATTTCAAAGACGGAAAGAGACAGGCAGTGCAATGCGGGAGAATATTTTAAAAGTTAGAGGTGAACATTTTGCGTATTGTTTTCTTATTAAGTGCATCAATACATGTTGGTCTTTAAAAAGTTTAGTACGGTCGGCTGCGTATACTGTACCATTTGAAGCCCATAGCTTGTTCTAGGACGTACTCCCAGGGATCCGGCGCTACGTACTCTGTATACCGTATTTTTCGCACTTAGTCTAGGAAACCGCGGTTTTAGGTGGTTAAAACATTTCAGGGATGCCGCGTATACTGTCGCCAGCTTAAAATTGTATAATACTGGTAGTTGTATTACTTTATGCTTATATAAAAGGGATCAGTGTGTGCGTAATAAGACGCATTGGATACGACTCGGAATGCGTTCCTCTGGAATAAAAAAGTGTATTAATGTTTGCACTGGTCGTGGTGGCCTACACGAGGTGACAATATAATGTAAGAGTATTGAACAATGCTTTATGGATTAAGAGCTTAACACTAAATGGAAGCTTATTGCGATGTTTCTATGGAATACGTCCGATATTCAAGAGTTTATGTATAAGATTTTGAATATAGGAGTCCTATAGCATATGTTCGTGAAAAATTACACCTAAAGATTTAACAGTACTTGCAGATCCCATCTCCGCAAAGTTCATCATCAACTTTTCAGTAGCATTGCACACTGTACCTTTTGACTTAAAGATAACGGCTTTTGTATTATTTTTGTTTGTTTCGAAGAAACTTGAGGCAGACCACGATTGTCGTTTTTTCCGACACATGTTTTCATCGCCAACTAATCTCATAATGTTGTTCCTTGAAGCAAATATACTAGAGTCGTCGGAAAAAAATAAGAAAAAATGAGGTGTTACTCACAAATGTCGGCATAAATGACAAATGAAATGTTACTTGTTACCGCAGCGATCCAGCAAATGCATTCCGATCTCCTGGAACGGTGCGGTCGGGGGAGCAATCGGCTGCAGGAGACCTGCCAGCTTCGTGGGCGTTCTCTTTCGTCACTGGTACTGGTGGGACGATAGCGTGTATAGGTGAACGGTTCAGGAGCTTGGGCCAGTAATACCTCTCACGAATTCGGGCCAGCGCATGGCTGAAACCAAGGTGTCCGGACGTCGGGTCGTCGTGGCAGGCTTGAAAGGTCTTCTCTCTAAGGTCCGTAGGGATTACTAGCAGCCATGACGAGTTGTTGTCTCCGGAGTTCTCCTTTTAAAGTACACCTTGTAGAATGGCGAAAGTCGGCAGGGCTCTGAAGAAGACACGAGGGATGATACCGCCTCGTCCGTCGAGGTGCTCGATTAGCGCGCGCAGCCCAGAATCGCCTCGTTGACGTTGTGGCAAGTCGTTGTGGCAAGTCGTCGGTGTTTACTGCGCCTAGGATGCACTCGTCGTCATCGTCGTAGCTGCTCTCGGAAGGTGTCTCGACAAGGGCTCTGGACATGCAGTCGGCGTCGCTGTGGTTGCAATTTGACCTATAGACTATAGTCATGGTGAACTCCTCTTAGTCGGAGACTCCATCGAGTGAGGCGTCCTAAAGGGTCTTTGAGGTGTTGCGTTTCTTGTTGAAAGTTCGTCACGAGGACCACAGTTCGCCCATCCTCAAGTTCAGTTACTCCTCTTGCGATGCTTATTCCTTTCCCCAGGAGCAATAGACCGATCTCACTAAGCGTTCTGCGCATGCGTGACACCGCCATAACTTTTGTTCACAGGAGGCAGACGGCCATGCATGCTAGGGCTCGTGCCGTCTCGTGCTCCACACGCCCAGAGCTCCAGCGGGGTTGTCGCACGTGCAGAAAGACTAAAGTTCCCTGGTTGCATTGCGGCAGCGGTGGCGTAGTCAAACTGGCTGGTGAGATCGGTCTATTGAATGTTGCCTTCAATAACAACGTCACCGCGGGTAGCTGCATCAGTCACGGCAGGTTCAACAAAACTTGATCGCGGCGGCGGGTGCACGTGGTGGGCGTTTATTGGGGTGGCGACTGATGTTGTTTAGGGTTTCTCTGGAGGTGGAACAGGTGTCAGTGTCTATCTATTTTCTCCAAGGTCGATGACGGTGCAGTATTTAGACAGAAATCAATGACGAGAATGACGTATCTGGCACAGTCTTTTAGAACGACAAATTTCATAGGACAGGTGTTGTCGTGAATTTTTACCCCAGCAGCGCACCTTCCGCCAGGTGTGATGAGGTATCCTCAAGCAGTTCATATCTGCGGCCCATCCCACGGCGTCGTTACCTTTTGAAGGCGGCGAGAGAGTCTCCCAGTCAAAACTGAGTAGTGTGCTCCGGTGTCCACCAGTGCTGATACGTCGTGGCCGTAGATAACAATGTTTAGGTTGTTGGGCGCCGTTGCAGGAGCGTCGTTTGCGATACATGGCGTCGAACGAGTTCTTGGAGGCTCTTTACTTCGGGCGTCTTTGGCAATGCCACCTCCAGGCATTGCCGCCCTGAGTTTTCCCGGCGACGCAGGGGGAACCGACTTTCTCAGCGGGGTTGGGGCGCTAAAGACGCTGAACGTTTTGGCGATGGTAAGCGGGATTCACGGCGGAGGGACGGCGCCGAGAATGGCGACCGTCGGAGGTACTCCATGATGTCGCGAGGGCGTTCGCCGTACCTTGGACGTGGGTGGTTCGGGTGGGACACTCGCAGACCAAGTCGGCGGTATGGGCATATCGTTGTTAGGCGTGGTCCGCTTCACCGCAGTGATAGTACATTGGTCGTCAATCTGCTGTCCTCCACACGTCGGTTCTCCTTGGCGCCGGTTGTTCTCGGTGGTCGTACTGATTCCGTCCGTCGTGGCGTCGGGAGTACGGCTGCGTTGCTGAGTCCCATCGTGGCACCACCTTGTAAAGTTCAGCGTCTGGCGGCTGTCATCAGGCCATTCCGGCGTAGGTCAGAGTAGGATCTTCGGGTGCGGCCACGGTAAGAGGGACATCTGGCAGGAACGCTCGCTGAACCTCGTCTCGAACAACTTTGGCGATGGAGAGTGAGGCCGAGCGCTCAGCAGTCGGCAGAAGGTTCTCAAGCTCTTCCCGGGCGACCTCGCGAATAAGCTCACGAACGCCCGGAATGCCGTGGCCAAGGTCGCAAGAAGACCTCGGAACCGCACTGACGCCGTGTAGCCCCTGGCAGTGGCTGGCTCTGGCTAGAAGAGCAAGCTCGATGTTCGTGGCTTTTGTGATGAAACCCTCGATGGTCATGGGCGGGTTCCGCACAAGGCCTCCGAAGATAGTTTTCTTCACCCTCGCATTAGAACTGTCAGCTTCTTCGCTTCAAGGGCGTCAGGATCCGCGCGGTTGGTAGGTCTAATAACATCTGCGCCAATGCCAACAACGCTCTCGTTAGGGCTTTCAACCCTCGCTTGAAGAAGCTCTTTGGCGCGTTATTCTCGCTGTTGGTTGGTGAACTGCCTCAGAGCTCAGTCTCGAGTTTATGCCAGGAGTTGATTGACGCGTCATTGCTCTAAAACCAGTTCCGTGCTTTTGCCTCAAAGAGAAGTAAACGTTCTGAAGACACTGCTCCAGAGTTCATCAGTTTTTCATTTGTTTCATTTGTTTATTTTTCGTGCTCAGGAACGGCGAGTGGCCTAAGTAATGATGAACAGGGTCAAATAAAGCACACAGAAGAAATCTACAGCAAGTGCGACTGCCAATATCTATTATTGGGGAACAGGAAATAGGTAACAGTTAAATATCAGGCATTCTATGGCAAAACGATTGAACACTTGAGTTGAAAATGTCGATGCTGGTTGAACTGAACGTGTTATAAAAATGTTGGATGCGGTCCATGGGACTGGAAAGGTTGATTTTTTTTTTAACTGTGAAAGTGGGATTTATTCCTCAAAAGCACACGCGGTATATATACATATATTAATACCTGATGTGAGGATTGAACCGTCAATACGACGATGAACGGATTTATACAAAAACATTAGATCGCACTCAAGGCTTCTCGAGCTTAATGTAGTACAACACATGGTAGTAAAAGCCCTGTTATACTCATAATAAGCACGGCGGCCAGTGTGGTGTTAACAAAGATTACGAAAAAACCGTCTCTCCACGTTTTTGATTTTCGCCTGATGTGCACTACCAATAGAATTTCAAACAACAGAAGTAAATTCAAGCTTTGTACATACTAATAAAAAAATACAAAATGAATATACAAGCTGACGCGGGGAATTCACGCATCATTCTTGAAATAACACATAGCGTCAGATTGGCAGAATTTGTGATGTTGGAAACGTGTTCATCGAATGACAATGATAAATGAATATATACTCCTAAATTTCTTGTGCATTCAACCCTTCGGAGAACCCGGATGAACGCCTTGGACCCTGTGTTCCTTCAAAGTTCGCTTGTTTTTGCTCCGGTTTCCTCTAGTTTGTTTTACTTCCAGATGTAATTATAGCTAGCGGAATCAATGATGACAGACCGCTGGTCATCGGAACATCATTGTTCGGTAATAGGCTGTACCAATAATGACGAAAGCGCAGAATATTTGTGACTGCCTGGAGCTGAGCTGGTTGGTATGACATGATTCTGAAGGTTTCCAGCTGAACGTAGAGGGAAAAATCAAGCAGTGGAGAAAAGAAACACACACTGCTGGACTATCAACCATTTACTGAAATTCTTCTTTTTCTTTTTCATCTACCTTCATGAATTATACTACTTACTGAACTTCTTCTTTTTCCCTTTTCATCTACGCTCATGAATTATACTATTGAGTTCCCAGGGGTAACTTCTTCTTCTTCGGTATGATATTTGGTGGCTATCGTTCACATGTTCCTGACTTGGTTTCTCTTATGGGGCGCTCCCAGAAGATACCAATTTTTTTCCGGAAATAGCGTAATGGAGGCGGCACTCACGCAGTCCTCCCCGTGCGCCTCAATAGCCAGAGATTCCAGGATTTCCCTTGCACGCTGGTTTTTGTGTTTTCCAACGATGGTAATGTTTTCGAAATCTGGAGCACATTGGCATACTCGACAATGCGCCGGAAGAAGGCCAGCTGACATTAGTGCGCCAACGGAAGCTGCATGTTCCCTGGTGCGGTCGTTAATACACCGCCCAGTTTGTCCAATGTAGCATTTGCCACATGACAACGGAATGCTGTACACCACTCCTTCCTCGCACGGGGCGTACGGTGTTCGGTGCGCGATGCCACAGGTGGACCTCTAATTTTATCGGATCACATCTCTATCGTGCACGGGATCAGACAAGGCAATACGGCTGCAATATGTCTTCGAATTTTATCGCTTTCCAAATAACACCCGGCGGCAGTAAATCGCGACCCTAAACAAAATGCAAAAAAAAAATCCCGACGTCATTTTTTTTAGTGCTTTCGAAACATTTCGTGAATATAGTGCGCACCGCTTTTACCGCTCCGCCCTCAATGAACATGGGCTACGCTCGCAAGGTGGGTGCACGTTTTCTCGTGAGAATTGCTGTTTCAGATTAAAACTTTTCGGAACTTAATTTATCTTAATGCTTAGTTTTTGCAGGAGTAACGTAAACTTCAATTTATCATCTACAATCGTTAGTCGAAGGCTCATTTCCGCCGCCGGGTGCGGCTGGAAATTGTCGGAAAGTTAGTTCTATCGTTTTTCTAATCGCGATCTCCTGCGCGATAGCAGAGAGCCATGAACCTACGTTGACCGTCGAAAAGCGACTGGGTTCTTCTTATTTTGCAAATTAGTACATAACGTAGCTGGAAACAAAAATTTAAATCTGTAATATTGAAACATGCTCATCCATCAATTTGGAATCGTTAAATCATTAGTCGACTCGCTCAAGCAGTGGACCCATCTCGTCTTCCCTGCTTTCAGTTCTAGACAAAGAACATGCTCGTCGACATGGGATCCTGAATTAAAACTTTCATGAACATATGCAAGCCGGAGGGAGCTGCCTTCTATCCTTTCCTGCAATGCTCTTATTTCGCGCGTCTTCGTAAACAATAAATCGAAAAAAATAAATAAAACATGAATGAAGGACAAAGCAACACACTTGTCCGTCCTTCATGTTTTATTCATTCTTCTATCACCAACGCGCTCAACTAAGGTATATTGTTCATATTATATTTTATTGTTGTGGATGACACGAAGCGCCATCTAAAAATATTCTTGGTGTGCTGCACCTAAACTAACAAAAAACCTGATGAAAAATTGAATAGCTGTTTACTGAAACAATATTTTGACTACTCACATCAGAGTCCATCGGTTGCGAGTTCAGTGCCGCGTTCAGTAACCGCTTCAGTGGAGCTTTTCTAGGAATCGCCGCGCTTGAGGATGCCATAATGAGGGGCAAAAAGTTTCCAAAGAGTTGAAAAACACCATCCGCGGGAAACAGGAACAGAAGAGGTGACCTAAGTTGGACATCCACCCAGGACTTTGGAGCACTCAACTAGCCCACCTAACACGGGAGCGGTGCCCCTCAGAGCACTTTCGCCAACGTTTCTAACCACGCAGTATGGACGCGGAACTTGACGCTCGCTAGATGTCGCCACAGTATTCAAAAAGGCGCTGCCCACGATGAAACACTGCATACTCTAGGCATCTATTGGATACGAGAGTTGCATCAGTGTTCAGGATGAACTCTGCTCTGCTCGCATCAAAAAGGAGTGCTGTGTCAGCGTTTGTCGAGGATTCGGATGCAAGCACACGCTTCTTGTCCAACAAAATGGCGGCCGCCAATGTTGCTTGATAGGGTTTTGAAAAGAATCCTTTAGAATGTGCTAAGGCGAATGTGTGAATGTTGGTTAAGGCATTATAGATATTTTTTTTGTATTATTTTCGACGGAAGGGGTATATATAGTTTAGCAGTACAACATAAGAACATAGCAAAATTAAAAAAACTATGACAAATGCGATACGAATAGATGTTGGAAGCAGTCGGAGCGAAGCAGAGTAGACGAGTATCAGCATATTAAGCTTTAATAAATGTCCCGCTTTAGTATTAGGTTTTATAAATCGTGCGGTAGTAGGCGAATATATATCAAACATATATTTCGCACATGTCGTTAAGTAAAGTGAAGAAATGTAACTAAACAATCAAAATATCATCCACGTCTACCTTGCTCGGTGTAGCAACAATGCGACAACACTGATCAAAATATTCTCCTCATTATCTTTTTCTTTTTTTCTTTTTTGCATTTGTAACGTGGCGTCAGTTTTTGCGATTAGGAGTTGGTGAAATATTTGTGCCGCCGCTCTCTGTGAGGACGAACGTGCAGTGAGTCGTATTCAAACATTGTGAGGTTCGAATCGGCTGTGATACCGAGAAAGTGAGTACTCTTCAGTACATATGTAGGTTATCGACGGCGACACTATTCATCATGCTGCATAGGTCGACTGTCGTCGATTAAGCCATCGCCACTCTGCTTAGCCGAAGCGATTGCTTAACAAAGAAGACAATTGAGGCTGCTATCGTCTTTTTATCTGATACTTATCTCTTTTTTTATCCTGGAGTTGCTGTATACAGTACCTGCGATAAAGAGCAGGCTACTTGAGACAGCAGCTCTAGGACCTATAAATTTAAGATGAGATGCATGGCAGGTATTCCTAGAGTACCCATAGAGTCCGACCAGTGGGCATGGCCTCGTTACTTCCCTTCCATCTTGCGGTAGCGCTTCTACTCAGTACTGGTGAGTGTGCCTTTCTTCTTATTTTGTTATAGTCACCGGTTATTTTGTTGTAGTCACTGGTTATTACGTTATAGTCACACAGGATGGGAAATCCTCATAACGTCCAGACATCTTGCTTTCTGGTTGGTTGCTCTCTGTTCTCACCAGCTAATGGCTCAATGTAATTGATTGCGGCGCGATAATAGGCTACTCCGGACTCGACACGCCGCAGGTTCCTCCCTGGCATCAAGGCTCTGCGTTCGCATCCGAAACTCGAGGTTCGGGGATGCAATCTTTGTTTCATGTTAAGTTCAGACGCAGCGCAACGCTACGAACCGATTGGACCGATCAGAAGGCGTTAAAACTTAAAAGCGCACCGATCAGAAGGCGTTAAAACTTAAAAGCGCACCATCATGGCGTTTGTTGTGTTTCTGTAGATTTTAAATCATCGCTGAGCCAATCATAAACAGAAAAGGCCCTGTAGACTTGCGCTTTTCACGCTACTTGATTGGTTCCGTTAGCTCGTAGCGTCTCCTGCATCTCTACTTAAGTTCAAAACGAAGCGAAGAAAGATCTGCGAGCTTCTCCGCTCATTGTTGCCAATTAAACCTGTCTAGTCGCTTACCAGCAAGTGAAGAGTGCAACCGAACTTTATACAAGCTCCGGTTATGAAATCGAACATTAAAACACAAGCGTATTCTGCAAAATATTTTTAAACACCTTTTGTAGCACTCCTCTGAGAAAAGGCTAAAACCACCCAGACCTGGAAGTGTGCGATACAAGGCAGCACACACGCCTCGAACACGCGCCACACTCTCTATTATGGCAACAAAGTGATTTCCTAGTCGCTGAATGAAATTAAAGGCAGCCTGTGATGGTACTACTAGGTTATCGAAGAGTTTTCCTTGCACGTGGTATGCTTTTAGCACAAGAATGCATTGGTGAGGCCTGGCCAAGTTGTCAGACTCATCCCTTAGCAGCTGAGAACAGCCACAGCTGTGGGTTGTCTGTTCAAGCAAATCATTGATGAAATAGTTTCCAACGTAATAAGTGGACGAGTCATCAATTATGTTGGACCTCATGTCTGTTGTCAGCTCAGAAATATCCTCTAGTACCGGGATTTTATCAATTGGGGGACATTCCACCTTGTCTGCAATATAACTCTGATGATGCGAAAATATTGGTAACTCCTTGTGGAGGTCAGCCGTGTCATCCTCTAAATTTCCATTGTTCGACAGTTTGAACAGTTTCTTTTCCCTATGTGTTTTAGTCTAGTGGTGAACTGATACACATTTGGGTTTGTGTAGCAGCCCAGTATTTGTCGTATAGCTCCAAAAATGTTTTCAACTGGGTCCTGCTGCAGGCATCGTGTAAGTTAGAACTTAAAGCCATGACTGTTTGAAAGCTCATCTCAGAGCATGAGGACACTCTTTATAGTAACTTCCCACCCTAAGATGGTTTGTGGCTGCCTCCTACTTTACAACTTTCATGATGAAATCCATCCGACTTGCGGGTGAAGGACTGCCAGTATCTCGGATTCTTCTTTCATAATGGCATGACGTAACTTCTGCCATGTCTTCTTGAATTGTGAGCTATTTAGACAATCAAAATGTCTGTCCATCCTATCACAGAAAAAGGCTGTAGCCATGGCTGCTTCAGGAAGCTTGTTGTCATAAACAAGGGATAGGATTGCAAGACAGAGTGAGGCATTCAGTTCCTGTGCGGCACACTTTACATTCATGTTACTGAAAGGTTTTCTTTTTAAAAGAAATGTGTATCCCAGTAAGATAGTCGCAACCTCATCTCAAGAGTAGAGCCCTAAAGTTCAACAATATCGGACCACTCGAATGACCTCATATACAATGCAAAGTTTGTGTGCTTGGAGATTGCTTCTGGTTGTTTTGATGAGGTGCGGAACATGAAAAATAAAGTAAACATGTTCGTTGTCAACTTCAAAAATGTCTTATCAACAGACACACCAAGTTGGTTGGTCAAGCTTACGTTTGAAGCCCCCTGATCACAGACCACAGCTTTTATTGTATGAAGATACTGCGGATAATAGAAGACGGTGTTGAAGTGTGCCCAACAGTGGATGCAGCGGGCTGAAACCACCTCCTGGAAATTCCAGAAAGCACAACCAAGGCTCTATCTGCAATGGTGTAGGTTCGTTTAACACCTTCATCTGTAAACCCATAGACAATGTCGTGTGCAGGGTCGTAAGTCAAGTTCTTCTTTAAAACAATTCATCGAAAATCAAAGTGCACACACGATCACGCGCAGCTCGAAAGCCCGTCGGAAACAACATCGCGAGGAGCTTAAGCCGCTCGGCTCAACAAACTGACGCCGAGCATGCGAGCACGCGAGCGGTCATGCGTCACCTTGTTTGATGCAAAGTCGATCGAACAGGCTGCAGCAGAAAGGACAGACGGACGGCACGCAGGGCACGAACGAACGACGCACGGACGAGCAGAGGCTATGCACAATGATGCAGAGGCGGCGGCGGCGTGCAGGCAGGCAGGCCATGGCAGGCGCCATTCATCACGTGGTTTTCGTGACGTATTAGATTAAAACCATTTAGTCGTTTTAAGTACTTTAAATAATTTTAAAGCGTAACAATTTTAAAAACAAATACTTCTCACAAAACGAGTTCTAATTTATTTTAACCAAATTACAAAAAAGCGCCACGTAGTGGAGGGTATTGAACGCACTATCTGGGCCGCGAATCGGCCTCTGTGTCCTCTCTTTACGTTCACTATATTACTCTATTTAAGTCGCTCATATAACAGCAGTTGCCTTGTTTTGTTTTTGTTTTTGTTCTGGAGCAACGTCTCCCAATAAGAAGGCCGCAGACCTGAACTTTCAACGCCACCCTAAGGAGGCTAACGCTAGGCGCTGATTGGATATACGAGTGCTGCGTCAGTGTTCGAACGGGACTCGTGTCGTCACTGATTGGACACGAGTCTCGGCCGAGTGTGACGCAACACTCGTGTACAATCGGTGTCCCGCGTTCGACTCCTCGGGACGACGTTGAAAATTCACCACTATAGCTTTCTAATCTAGGTAACGTTGTAAAAGCATCCCCCCCCCCCCCAACCCCCCGCCTTTCATTCTATCTTCTCAGTCCTCTCAGTTTTTGTCTGAGTGTCCAAGAGTTCGTCTCAGTCATATGGTAACCAGGGAGTCGAACAGGTGATTATTCCTGTTCGGTTCGGGTTGAGGTTCGGTAGCTTCGCCCTGTTTGTAAAGTTACAAGCTTGTTACCCAATGCAATTAATTAAAAAAATACGCAAACCTTCACGTCTATACTTTTTTTGTTGATAGAGGTGTCCGCTGTTAATAGCCCCTGACGAGGTGAGAACAGCGGGGAAGGGCTTATATTTTCCCACTTCCAAAGCGAGCTTTCTGCCTTTGACAACGCTTCGGCGGCTCGTGCACCACGAGCACGCGCGTGCATCCAAAGCACCACAGAAGACAGGGAGCGCGTGCTGGAGGCCGTGCTTTGAAAGAAATCACGCCCTGCCGTTCTCATTCTGTGTCACTGCAAATAAAACTGAAATAATATTTAAATAACTGTCTCGAAATCTTTGTTGCACAGAGCTGTGGAAAAGAAAATCATTGAGAGAGTTGTCGTAATCGATTGAATTGTCGAGTGTTACGGAGTGTTTAAGGTGCCCTGAGGTTGTTTTTGAGATCGCCTAAATATGGCGATAACTCACTCTGCGGGCTCTAAACATCCTAGAAATTCATATATGATAACGATAAGAAGCCAATTTCCTTCTTACAATTGCAATCAAAGATCGAAATTATCTCTGGCGATGAGAGGAGCATTGGGCCGCCAGCCGGGACGGCATGTGACCAATCAAAACGCGACATTTCGTTAACATTGCAAACGAATTTATTACAAAATGTGTATGCATTTGACGATGATAGAGTAAGGTAAGAGTAGTAAAAAAATGCTAATATTTTTGCGGAGAGGGAGCATAACACTGCAATAATAGTCTCAAAAAATGCAAACAATGTTGCTGTTTTTTTTTGGAGGGATGTGTTTGGTGGTCAGTTCTTGAGCGCTCGAGCGCGCACTCGTTTGGTTGAATAGGAGTCCGGTCTGTATGGGCATAGCCTCCTCTATACTCCCAAAGCTTGGCAGTTCGACGATGGAGCCTTAGAGTGCCCGGTCGCCGATTTGGAGCGCGAGGATCTGGTAGCACAGAGCATTTCTCGGGGAACCTGGACGTCAGCGCACAGCTTTTGCAGCGGCGAGGACCCGAAACCTGCTTTTCAAACCCGACGAGAAAAGAATGTGTAGTGCGAGGAACGCGAGGAGCACAAGAAGACATTCCATCGCTCCGGAGAAGTGTGTTTCGGCGTCTCGCCGCAGCGGGGCGCCCGTCACGTGGTTCTCCTCTCATCCGTTGTCTGCCGCTCTCGTTTTTCCATTTCGGCGGCCGCTTCTCGTTGCAATCTGCCAGGCTTTGTCAGTATAGATGAGGCTATGGTATGGGCAACAAACCTCGCGCATCCGAGATATCACTCCCCGGTTCCACCGGTCGGAGGCGCAAGGATCCTTTGCTTGCTGTTGAGTGACAGTTGTCCTGATTTGCGAACATGCTCCTCCCACCGCCGGAGATGAAATCGATGTTTTGCGATCTTTGATTGCTTCTTTAAGACGGAAATCGGTAGCGTATCGTCATGATTTAGGGGTTTCTATGCTCTTAGAGGCAGAACAGGGAACTACCTCCATATTTAGGGGATCTCGGGAAACTCCTGAGGCCCCCATGATAAGCAATTCTTCACCAATAGAGTATCAGACATAGAAAAATTGTGAGCAACAACAGAGGCGTTCTTTTCGACGTTTCGAGAAGAGCCTGCTCTCTTTCAGGTGTAGTGAAGTACAAGTTGCAGAATGTTTCTGTCGGAGATCGAGAAGAAGGAAAGCAATAATAAACAAACCAAAGTCGACCCCAAAAACATACTCGCACAAAGGGGGCGATGTTGGCAACAATACACGAGCGCGCTATAAAAAAGAAAATACAAAATGGATAACCCTGTCATGGCACTCTCCAGGGAAGCAAAAAATAGAGTAAAAGGCGGTGTGCCGTTTATCTCCACGCCCGCCCTAGAGCAGAAATAACAGGTATATAATCAAAACCCCGCGCGTCACAAGAAAAAGTAACAAAAACAAAAGTGAAGTTAAGAGCGAGCGCTGGAGAAGAGGAGACGACGCAGGAAGTGAGGGCCGTTAACCACCTTCTCGGGGAAACTGGACACGCCGCGTGCAGTGCGGCTCACAATTTTATTTACGTCTGTCTAGAGATACCTGGGGATTTCGCTGTTATTTTACAAATGATCTGGACTAAATATCTTGTCATGAAGATTATGCATTTTTATGTTCTGATTGCAGGTTCATCAGCATGCCGGTGAGTGAGCAAGGCCTCCATATTTTTCCATTCTTCCAGACTTCAAGCTTTAGATGCAAGAAAAATTGACAGGTCCCTAAAATGCAAAGGATGTTTACCCTTTAATATAAAATATAATTTTACGGGGATCTTCAAAATACACACATAGTGTGTCAGATTACCAAAGATTGAAAAAAAAAGTCTGAAAACACTGAGATTGACTTTAAACATTAATTTCTATCTAACTTAATCAACCGCGATTTCTAGTTGTCAAGCGTTTTGTATTTATATTTATAGCCCATGGCCCGAAGTTGTCAAGAAGTTATTATTTAGTTACTACAAAATATAGGAAATAATTACTACGTTTACTGCCCGCGGCCGGCTATGGAATACCAAAACTGGCAAAGCACGGTAACTATAACCCTAGGTTCACCATATTTACTAACAAATTTAAAGATAATATCCACATAGTGGTCATTTAGAAAGGCGACACTCTGGAAAGCAGTGTAACATTCATGTAAACTGCGTATTTAACCATGCTAAAAAATATGCTTCCAAATTTGTGACCACCTAATGATCGAGCAAACATCCTTATTCGCAACCATTCTTTATGCGCCGGATTAGTCGGGGAAAGGGTTCGCTTCCACAAGGGTTCGCTTCCACTGGGTTCGCTTCCACAAGTAATCCTTCCCTCCCGGTAGTATTAAACTAAACATTCAACACGCTTGCACCGTCACCTTACTGCAGCCATGGACAGCCTAAGAAACAAAGGGCGTGGTTTTCCGCTTCTTGCTTCTTGATTGGTTCTCCAGCGTGCTTATCGGCAAATGCTACAATCTCATTGGTTGCAGAGCGATAATGAGATGCACGAGACTCGCCACGCCCTGCGTTTCTTCAGCTGTCAGCGACTATTAACTTTAACCGAAATTGATTAATATTGAGGGTTATCAGAATTCAGAGAAATCAGACCCTCAAACCTATCGCTGTTTCGGAAGTCAAACTTCTTCGAATTTTGTGAAAACATCGAAGGTGCGCCGAACCCGCCGAACCTCGAGAGTCGATGAAAGTTCGACGACAAACATTGTTAATCTCTAGGTTCTGCGAAGTTCGACATGTTCGGTTTGCTCGACGTCGGACCTCGCCGATCTCGAGGTTCGACTGGTTCGAAATTGAACCTTGTCGATATTGAGGTACAACAAAGTTCGACGAGGTTCGACAAAGTTCGACAAAAGTTCAATGATGTTCGACTGGTTTGACATCGAAGTTGGACAAAGTTCGACGAGGTTTGACTGGTTCGACTTCGATCCTTCATCGATCCCCACGTTTGACGATCCTTTTTAAGCGACGGAAGCTTGCGACGCCCCATTTGGGACCCCTGTACTAATAAGTCATCTTTTACATTGTTTACTCGCGACACTGAGAATCTCTGCATGCATGTGTGTGTCTTAACCAGCGGAGGAGCTACTCGCGTTTGACTTCGACAAGAAGGTGGCCAGCTTCGTAGATGAATTGTCCAAGACACACAAGCAGAAGGTGATGTGGTGGGACATACACGGGAAACACAAGCGGATCAAGGAAAACCTCGAGAAGTATGGCCAGTGAGTAATGCTTCGTCCAATTTTTTTGCATTTTTTTTAACATACGAGGACAGTCTTTTTATTTCCAACACCCGTTAAGCTGGGAAAAAGAAACGCCAGTGGTAACAATAGTGTAACATTTTTACCACTTAAAGTTTGTAGCGAAAGCCAACGTAACGATTCTATGGACTGCAATCAAGCGGGGCCCAAAGTGCAACGTCGTGGCGCACGTCGTCTTTGTGTACTTTCTCTCACTGTTTAAAACACCCACGCACAAAAAAGAAAGAAAGCGCAGGATTATGACGCATTGATCGTTCGCGATAGATCCAGCCAGTGATATGGAAGGCATGAAGAAGACGAGCGTCTTGGCGATACACATTTTGCGCTGCTTGGTTAGATGAAAAGGATGGTGACGGTGGCAGCGGTCGGGCCTAGTGTGAAACGGAGTACAGCTAGATCTCTTCATAATCATCGCGCCGAGTAAGGCAGCTTTCGAACGTCCTCCGGAATGAAGCTCGCCGCTTGGGCTCTCGTTCAAGAAATACATCACGAGTTCTACCAGACAGGCAGTCGCCACAGCCGTTCCTCTCTTACCCCAATATAAAATATATCTGTTCCCTGTTCCCGGGGTTTTTTGCAGTTTTCCCCTTTCGCGCACATTTCTCTTCTTTGTCTAGTGACGATCGTGTTGACGCCTGACGGAACGAAAGGGCATCCAAAAGCACGTGCCACGTCACAATAACCGCCTAAATCTGCGCGACAATTAAATGGAAAAATAGCTCGAGTACGTACCTACATTGTACTAGTAATACTATATTTTTCGTAGCTCTTGTGTTTTTTTACCTAGCTCATTGAATGTTGGAAAAAGAAAGAGCTCTCATGGATATCTTAGCCACCAAAACAGCTTCCTTCGACAAGTTTCATGACATCCTGACCTATACTAAAGAGTCAATGTGCTGTCACGCTCAGTCTGTTACCGTATTACCTTAAGGGCCTCTTGAGGGAGGCATTAGATAAGGGGGATGTCATATTCAAGGCTCAAAAACAAAACAACAAAACACAACAAAAACAAATGAAGAAACGGTTTGGAAACATCATTATATAAACATTATTCGAACATTTCAGGAATCAGCTGCAAAAAAAGCTGATAAACAGGGCCTTGACCATGCGAAGAACGGACCAGTGATCCCCCCCCCCCCTCACTACGGGAATGTACTTACCCCTTTGTTTTTCCGAAGGCGGCCCCTCAATTCACAACGACTCCTCTATTTTCAATGCAAGCCCCAACCCCCTCTGAAAATTTAGACCCTTCCCCCTCTCTAATTTCAATTCCTAGGGAAACCCCTGAAACGGAGCTGTCTGTGGGAAATGCCTACGATGTTTCTGGCATGTCAACCGCGTAAAAATGGAAGTATGAGTGTCAACTAAAAGTACGTTTAAAGAGAGCAGGACCCGGGGATAGCGTCATGCACAATGACGCCGAGAAAAAACTCCACCCTAGACTGCCTTGCGCACCGACGCGCTCTCATCAAGCTCCTATCGTCTGCTTGCTGTTCGGTCGACTACGTTAGGCTTTGGGCTACGTCTGCTCACGTGCCTGCGGTCTGCTTCGTCTACCCGCTGTCATGGCTGGCTTTTGATACGATCGGTGTACCAAAAGAAGTTGCCATTCAAACCCGCATTCTCATCACGGCTGATGGAAACGAACACGTACTGGAAGCAGGTCTCGTGCGGCTTTCTCAACCAGTGGTGCCATTCTCATCGTTCGGGATTACGACGACTGACACGCTCGCTTTTCAAAGCCGCGCTATGACGATTCGTTCTTGACGACGCGCCGGGTGCGGTGTCGAGAGCGTCCGCTACACGCTGACTTTCGACTGGTCAGGCAGGTGTTGGGCTCCAAATTTCGCCTGTTCGCCTGTTGAGACCGATTCGGTAGACGCCGCCATAAAAATAGGGGGCACACAATCGCGGTGCCACGGTAATGCCATGGCACCACATTTCTGTGGCGGCGTCCGTTAACTAGGTTTTGTAATCATGACGACAATTACCCTAGAATTTGGTAAATGATAGAGAACTTTGTAAAAAAAAAGGAAAAAAAAAGACACAGGGAAAGAATTGTTTTAATAGCCGAGAGATGTAGGAGACATTTCGCGGCCAGGCTATACTTCCGTTACACTTTGCTCAAGGTATAGAGAATACGGACGCCACCTCCAGCCCACTATAACCTCCTTATCCAACTCCCACAGCATAGTAACCGGAAGGCAGGGCTTGGACTATTATGTTCACACTCTTGGTATGAGATTAATTTTTATGCCCATCTCATTGGCTAATGTCACGATCTCATTGGATGCAGAACGAAAAGGTTCTCGGGACTTGCCACATTCTGCGCTTCTTAAGTTTCTCAGGGACTACAATGGTATGCTGCCTAAAACGCGTCTACAACTGGTGTGTTTACTGCGTCCATCAGAGCGCTCCCTCGATTTCCGCCTTGTGACGTCATAGACGTGTCATGCTGCCGCCGGTCGTGGTCCTGCGGCGTCCAGCAGCGGTGCTGGATCTGGAAGACGCCGTTCAGCTGCAGGTCTTACTCCAGCGTGTCAGTCCACTGAAGCTTCAGCAGCCAGCAGTTCGGACGCCGCGAGGACAGCGACACTCGCGCTTGCTCGCGTTCTCAACGCCGCCATATCTAGAAACAACCGCCAGGATAGCGACATCCGAGAGGCTGACACTTCTCTTTTCATGACGTCATTTGATGATACTTCGGGACCACCTTGGGTGTTTACGGGCGGGATAGGACGCTAAACACACCAGGTCGGAGGCGCGCTCCAGGTGCCATAACAATAGTGACTATAATGAAACCGGTGGTCAGGATGGCCTTACCACCGGTTTTAAGTTGAGAAATGGTGGGCGTCCACTGTCCGAGATTTCTTAAAAATATTAAAGCCTCGAATGCTTTTTAACGCTACTCCCGATACCAAAACTTTGTCGGTCTGTCCGCCGCCCATTTCCTGCTGAATTTAGGGGAAAACAACTGCTGTTTAGGTCACGTGACGCCAGTTGATACCACGTGGCGAGATCAAGTAATATCTACACCAATTAAGATTCCCCGCCAAATATGCGCGGAAAATGATGTCACATGACCTGACTTCACGTGACCTATACCCCAGTTCACTTTCCCCGCTGCACTTAGCGGAAAATGTATGTCACGTGACCTCATGTCGCGTAGCCTATACATATTCAGTTTCCCCGCTAATTTCAGCGGAAGAAATTAATTCACGTGGCCGGACGTCACGTTACCTATACGCCAATTCACTTTCCCTGCCAAATATAGCGATACATTTGATGTCACGTGACCTGACGCAAGGAGACCCCTATCTATCATTTTAGTTTTCCCGCTCAATGTATCATAATTTAAAAAAAGAAATAGAAGTTTTTCTCTCTCCGAAACTGTGATTTAATGTCTTCTAACTAATTCTAAACGATCGCACCTTAAATACTTCATTTCATGAGTTATAAAAATCGAAGATGATGGTCGCTGTCATTTTTTATTTATCATAGTACGCGTTAATTGTGCAGTGAAAGCGGACGCATTAACACCTGTACTCACAGGTACAAGGTGACGGTAACAGCGGAAGCCCTCAAGTACGGAGAGGCGAAGATCTCTTCAATGACGCCGAACGTGGTGTACACCCAGTGGGCACACAACGGTCAGCCGTCCTCAGCCCAGCAAGTCTCGGTCAAGAGAAGAACTCAGCGCGAGAAGTCTGCCACCTGGCACACCCAGACGGCGTTCCGCTCTTCGTTCGACTTGAATGCCACCGCCAAAATTCCAGTCGTCACGAACTTCCAGACTCAGGTCCAAGCCGCCTTGGACTTGAAAACGGCACGCGGTGGACACCATAGTGAGACCGAAGAATTTACTGTCCGTGAAGTCATCAACGTGCCCCCCATGAAGAGCGTGAAGATCGAATGGATCATCACCGATGTCGTACAGGTATGTTATGCTCGGCTACGGAAAAAAAAACAATCAGAGTTAAGGCCCGTTCACAATCTTGCGACCCAGTTAGACCGACAGAGACCAGACCAGTTTTAAGCCTCTTGCGACGTCTTAGGACCGGATGCGCCGCAGCGGAGCTGGTCCTAAGAGATCGCCAAAGGCTTAAAAACCGGTCTGGTGTCTCTCGGTCTTACTCGGTCGGAAGAGTGTGAACGGGCCTTTATAGACCACTCTCAATATTGGCGTTCAACCTAATGGTATCAGCGCCAATTAACGTAGTCCGACATTGCTTGGGCACGGACGCCGGGCATGTACTGGGCACGAGGGCGGCGTCTGCGTTCCGTTTGAACTCGGGTCAGATCACAGGCTTCCTGCCTAGACATTGCGATTGCCAATGTTGCTCGATGGGGTTATGAAGGGGGTCTAATGTGTTGCGTGTTTTTTAATGCTGCGGAAAGTGAGTCAGCCCCGGTGGCCATCTGCAGTGTCCGCTAAAGTTGAGTAATTTAGCGAGCGCAGAACCTATGCTAGCCCCTGTGTCATTCATTAACGGGCATCACGACAGCAGGCCGGTACGACGCTCAGCCAGTTGGCAACGGTCAGGGGTGGAGATTCTTCGAACCAGGGGTTCAACTAAAGCCGGGGCCACACTGCTTATATATCATGAAAAAATCATGGTGCACACAGATTCCAGCGCTAGTAACCACGAGATCCGTGCGTCGAATGCCGCGTAGCATAGTGTTGAAGGAAGAAACTTTGCACGCTGCATTCGAACCACGGATATTGCGGTGGCTAGCGTTTGCAGACTGTCTTTTGTGTGATGTACTATACTTCGTTTCACCTTATGTTGTACCGCAGCGAAGGCTAGAAGCGCGAGCTCGTACCGTTGGCAGCTGCTCTTAAGTCACGAGAGCTTGTGTCGCCGAGATGTGCCCCAGAGCAAGGAGCTCGCGCTTGTAGCCTTTCCTGCGGTACATCGTAAGGTTAAACAGAGTATAGCAGCGAAACGAAATGCGAACAGAGGAGCATGTGGGTCGCGGTACAGGCTGCGCCGCGTGGAGTGAGTTTACTCTGTTTCACCTTACGATGCACCACAGGGAAGGCTACAAGCGCGAGCTCCTTGTTCTAGGGCACGTCTCGGCGGCACAAGCTCTCGTGCACTAAGGGCTGCTGCCAACGCTATGAGCTCGTGCTTCTAGCCTTCGCTGCGGTACAACATAAGGTGAAACGGAGTATAGGGATGAAGGTGCGTGGCCCACTCCGATGTGTTTACGTCCTTCGGTCGGCACTCCCCAAGCTTCGGCACTGCGCCTCTTAAGACCCGTTCACACTCTTGCGACCTCTTAAACCTGGATTCCTTAAAACTTCTTACAACCAGAGGACACACTGGCGCCATCTATTGGGTAGCAGTATAAACTCGGCGGTCCGGCATATTTTTTTATTTCTCTCGCGCATCATCCTTTCTTTTTTGGCTCGAAAAACTTTTTTCTATGTTATAAACGAGTCTTTCTTAGGGTGCCTTCATGTGCGCTTTGCTTGGGGTGATGACATCTGGCCATTTTGTTTCTAACGTTTATTTTTATTTTTTGTTCACAAGCGCGTGAAAGCGCGTGTCCCTGCACGCGCTCGTGGCGTTGACTGTGCTACAGCGACATTTTGTTCCCGGCGATTTCTTTGTATTTTTCCTGTGAGCGCGTGCTGTCGGCATCGGGTACCACAAACGATGGCATCACGCTAAACAGAGGGACATCGAGGCACTCTAGTCTTTCTATGAGTATTACGCACATTTGACCTCGGAAATCCCGCAAAACCTTCGCTCTTGTGAAATGCCCATAGATGACGCCACAATGCCAGTGTGTTCCCTCGTCCTAAAAACATTTAAGAAGTTTTAACAGATCTCGTCTCTCTCGGTCGTACTTGGTCGCAAGAGTGTGAACGGGCCTTTAGTGCGCTGAAAGCTATCACCGCTATCTTTGCTCGCTCGGCGCGTACGGCGCGTGGAAGCTCACCGCTAGAAGCAGCTAAAGCTCGCGCTGGCTGAGCGCGCGCTTTAGCTGCTACTAATGAGGGTACGAATGAGAAGGAGTGCATATCCTCCTTTGCGTACCCTCCCTCCTCCTCAAGAGCTGCGCTCTTAATCGGCGATACAAGGGATTATAAACGTCTTTCATTTTTTTCTACTTCTTGTAGTTCTAGTTTACGTACCATGTCCCATAGCCTCCTCTATACTGACAACGCCTGGCAGATCGCCATGAAAAGCTGCCGCCGAAATTGAAAAGGTAGAGCGGCCGACAACGGATGGAGAGGAGAGCCACGTGACGGGCGCCTCGCTGCGGCAAGAGACGCCGAAACACACCTGTCCCGAGCGATGAAATGTCCGCTCGTGCTTCTCGCGTTCCTCGCGCTACCGCTTCTTTTCTCGTCAGGTCGGAAAACCATGTTTTCGGTCCTCACCGCTGCAAAAGCTGTGCGCTGACGACCAGGTTCCCCGAGGAACGCTGTGTGCTACCAGATCCTCGCGCTCCATATCTGTGACCGGGCACTCTATGGCTCCGTTGTCGAACTGCCAGGCTTTGTGAGTATAGAGGAGGCTATGCATGTCCCCATGAAACCGGCCATTAAAACAGAACATTTCTTCTGATGGCTGTTTTAGCCGACGGAAGAGCCCCCACTGACTAGCAAACAGACCCTGGCGGTCGATCGCCTGCGGCGGAGGACTACTGCAATCAATCTCCGGACCGAGGACGACGAAGAACGAAATATGACGTACCCCGCACCTCGACCAAATGTTACGATTATGTACTCCCGGCAGCAAATGACTAATACCTGTTCCCTCAATAAGAAAGGAAGATATAATGAAAGTCGGGCCGCAGCTCGCGGGGCCTGGTGCGCTATGGTCAGGCGCCCCACTGTCCGAGCGTCGTCGTCTTCTTCGTCACACTATTAAACACGCGACGACTGAACATCGCGACACGGCAATTTTTTTTGTTGTGATTTCTCTAAAAAAAGCAGGGGCGAACAGCGATGTTTGGTCGCATCTATATAAGAAAATGGGCCACTCATGATTTTTTTTTCTGGGGTGCTTAGGGCCAATTAGCATGTTGCGTTATTTGATCGCGCTTTTATAGGATCCCCATTTCGAGTGGATGAGCATCGTACCGACGTGCGGTCGTGTATCACTACTGCGTGGTGCACATTAAAGACCCCAGGCTAGCGGTTGTACTGCACTGGCTAAATTGCTCATCTACAGCGAGTGACTCGTCGCAACTTTAAAATGGCTGACCAACGACTCGCTGTATAAATATCCACAACCCCCCAATTATTCCTCATTTCGAGTGGGATTGGTGGCCGATGGGCTAGCGCACACCAGCTCGGAGCACATGGAGCGAAGCTCGGGCTGCAGAACCAGGGATCCTCGTTTCGATCTGGATGAGCATCGTACCGGCGTGTGGTCGTGTATCACTACTGCGTGGTGCACGTTAAAGACCCCAGGCTAGCGGTGTACTGTACTGGCTAAATTGCTCATCTACAGCGAGTGACTCGTCGCAACTTTAAATGGCTGACCAACGACTCGCTGTATTAATATCCACACAACCCCAATATTATTTCCTCATTTCGAGTTTTCAAGGAAGCCTAAACAAACGGGTGTGGCGCGATGTTCGGTCTCAATTTTAATAGAGAAAAAGCCCATGCATCATTGTAAGTTTTTGTTTTCTAAGATGTTGAGGGCTAGTAAGTTGACTTTGCATCATAAAAATACACGATTTCAAAATCCACTGTAGTGGCCCTTTAAGCGTTTGAGTTACTAAATAATAATTTTGTATTTGTTGTCTGTTTTCAGGAAATCCCTTGGACGGCGGAAGTCATCGCAAGCGGATGGATCGCTCTTTGGTACGAAAACAAAGTCGACAAGCACTGGATGTGGTTTTACCCCGTCTCCTCACTCCGGGATCCACTTCTGAAGAATATAGGAAACAATAGAGTACAATTTACCGCCAAGGGCGTGCTCACGGCATCCAACGCTCAAGAGGGACACCTTCGCGTAACTGAGTTCGATCTTCAGCAGTACTCCAGAAAGTCTTCTCTAGTCAAATCATACACCATTCCTCTCAAACTGACTCAATAAACTGCACCCTTTGCCAGATGGATGTTGAAACGTGGTTCATTGAACGATGAGAAGATTATTTTTTGTTTTCATTTTACTTGATTGTTGTTGAAATTTGGAGGCGCACGTGCCAAACCGACGGAGGGCATCTGGCACGCCCCGGCGGAGGACTTTGGTTAAACTTCAACCCCTGGGAATCCTCGGACATTCAATCAAAATCTGGGTTATACGGCGCCTTCTTCGCAATAAGAATCCATCAGTCTGCGAGCACCTCGGCCTAGATTTGAATCCGGCACCTGCAGATCTGTAGGTCGGCAATTTGCCTGAAAGCCATCGAGGCGGTATTTGGTGGAGGGGGGGGGGGATAGACATTTTCTAGGAAGCCCTACAAATGCTTTTATTTTTCTAACTAATTTGCGTATGGAACAATATGACATATCAAAACGTGGCCGATCTGTTGTTCTTTCAATATAAACTTAGGTTAATGTATTATGCAAAAAGGAGTTTCTATTTTTATTTCTTGAAATACAATGTACGTGCGGAAGGCGCATAAACGCCGAAACGTCTACAGCCATGTCAAATTAAACGACAAATAATAAACGTTCAGAATATAGAAAATGTGCCCCACAGCTACTGCTATTACTACTGAAAGTTAGTGTGCTCTAACTGACGGTGTCTATTTTTGGTTCGTCAGAGAGTCATTGTATCTAACACCTGTTCATTTTATCGAAGGAATGTTTATGTTGGTGAAACAGAAAGTACACCTCACAACCCCAGCAGAACGCTTCCCTTGTGTTCTACCTTGGTTGAGTCATAGCCCTGATTGCAGTTCTCTCATATTGAGAATATTTGTGTGCATTGTTGGGAACATGAAACCTGCACGCGAGCTCAGGACAGCCTTGGGAATTTATTGATGCTTACCGACAACCATCTCTGAAGCGACACCTAGAACCTAATTTAAAGTGTCCTCAGAGGTTTTGAGGTCTAAAACAAGTGCCACAATACAGTAGAATGGTGTGGATAATGCCATGTTTGTTACGAAGACTGATGCAAGCAGTTTGTCATGTTAGAAAAGTGCAACCACCGTTCTCATGGGTATTTTTGACAGCCCAGCAGCTTGTGATATCAAACCTATGTTAAACCAAAACTAGAGTTCTTCGACTATCCACGAGATTGCGGAACATAATTCTCCGAACTAAATTTCATTTCTCGACGGCGCTTAGAAGCCATCGATCATCGGTGACCGATGGCCCATTGGCGCGCTCAGGAAGGAGTTCAGGATGATGTTGTCTTGTGTCCCACCCCTGCAATACCGACGCGATAAAGAACGGTGCACAAAGGAGAGTAGAACAAGAGATAAACCCTTAGAACAGACAAGCGCGTGTGTGTTCCATGTGCTTTTATCCTGTTTTCCTGTCCTTTCTGCACTGTTTTTCACCATGTCGTCTCAATACCAACTGGCCCAACTCACCACATCGCTCCTGCTATAACATTGTAAAAGTTTGCAGTATTTTGAAATAAATAAATAATCGCTCTCGGCCGCCGTCGCAGACTGGTTATAGAAAAGGATAAACTCCCGTCTGCCGAGGGGGATTCAAATTAACGACACATGGATGGCAGCAATGACCTTGTGCCGAATTACACAAGCGTCAAGAAGAATGCCGGGAACGTAAGTGCACGCGCTGCGCGTGCTGTGTCTTCAGATCTAACTGTTCGAAAGCAAAAATCTAAACCAAATGGCACATCACACGCGCGTTCCACGGACGCTTTATTTTGGTTATTTACTTCGAAATTTTCTATAGGAAAGGCGGCGCACGTGCAGTGCGTGTACTATCGGCGAAAAATGAAATACGAACAGAGGAGCGCGTGGCTCGCGGTACAGGATGCGCCGCTTGGAAGTGAGCCTACGGCACGGTGAAAGATAATACTCTTCAGGTGAAAACAGCGCGCTCCTCGCGACGTACCGATAAAGTTCGCTTTTCACTCTCTCTCTTGCTCTCTCTCACTATGGTTTCAAGTGGCGCCGCCAGGACGGCTCGTCGACCCATGGGCACGGTGTAAGACGCAGGAGGCAGGCACAGTGTTGCCATCGCTGGGCGTCAGAAATCCGCTAAAAAGCAATAGGAAATCCGCCAGATTCCGCTAGGTTCTAAAACATATCCGCTAAATTTCCCGCTAAGACCTATTTTATTTAAAAAAAGACAGTGAAATTTCGTGTGGTAAAAACTTCTTTATTATTCTTAAAAGCTCCCCAAAACTATGAGAGCTGAAATAACATATAAAAGAGTCTTCCAAAAAGTGTAACTAGAATACTAGAGGCTTCAGTGCTGCGGTTGTCGTCAACCTCATCACGGATGAGGCTAAAAAAAAAAAAAGAATTCACAGGTCACCAAAACGCACATCGAGGTCTTCGTCACCGCGGTCGTCGTCTGACACCATCTCCACAGTACCGCTGATACTTATTGAGGGACCAGAAAGGTGACTAGGTTGCACATACGTTGCAGATGTCCCGATTGCACTAACAACCGCCACAGGAAGCTCGTAATCAAAACAGCTCTTTTTGTGTCGCATCAACCCCGCTCTTACGACGAGGATGGCGTTTGTTGTTTCAGGCTTCAGCTTGTTCCTCAGCTTGGATTTTACAGTTAAGCTGACTAAACGTCCTCTCTACTTCGGCATTTGAGTACAGCACCAGCATCGACATGGCAAATCCGGCCAACTCAGCGAACGGATTTTTGCCACAGGCGTTCTTATAGGAGTGAACTTCACATCAGAACGACTGCGTGGACGATATTTTCTCCCAGTTAAGGAGGGTGATTTCGCTCCAGTGGGTTCGAATTTTTTCGTTTGTTTCAGGGGCACTGCCATTGCTTCCAGCCGGGGAATCAATGGCTCATTCATGACGCACCAAGTGTTTTCGACCGATAAAAGTGATGTCTTCTGGAGAACTGTGATGTTGTCGGAAGTCGCTGTCCGATTTGATCTACTAGCATGGTAATAAATCTTATGCAGCTTTCTCGCATCACAGCTTCATCTGCGAGAGAGAAGCCGTCGGTCTTCTCAGCCTTCATGTTGTCAACGTACGTCTCAAACAGGTAGCCCAGATACGGCTTGGGGTTCAAGTGGTCCTCAAGTCTGGACGTCAGAACGTCCATCTTCTCTCTCGGGATTACGACTTCATGAACCAAGCTCGAAAGCAAAGTCATAAGGTCTTTGAGCCTTGTTTTATCCACATCTTTCGCCTCGAATGCCTTGTTAACCTTCTGAACATCTGTCAGAATCGGTCTCAAAAAAGCAAGTACCCCAGATTGATCTGGTTTTCGTACATACGATACAGCACCTCTGCCACATAGCACTTTTCAGGGCGCCTCGCCATATCGAAGTGCGTCTTCGAGTCGGTCCACTGGTCCACGATCCTTGATACAGCTATTTCGAGGGATAGCCACCGCGTCCTCCACGCTTGCAGAATCTTCAGTGGTTCATCGCCGTCATTCATCAGACCGTAGAGCCTCTTGTACGCAAGTTGCCGGGGATCTTGCCTAGAAAGCGATCGCTGCTTTAAAGCCTCGCGGATTTGTTTGTCTGAGACGTGCGCAGCAACTGACTCTACCCTGCTGAAGTTAAAACAATTTCTGCATTTTAAGAGGACACGGAAATTATCTTTTGCAGGAGGATTTTGAATCGGTGCATTGCGTGAGGAATCCGCCAGAAATCCGCCATGTATGAAAAAGGCCCAGTCAAAAAATCCGCTAGCCGCTAGACTAATTTTTTCCGTCAGAAAAAAATAAAATCCGCCAATTTGCTGGAAAATCCACTAAATTGGCGCAGGCAGCAGTGCACAAGGCGGCTCGTGCCGCCTCGGTACACACGCGCAGAGCTCCAGCGAGGTTGTCGCACGTGCAGAAAGACCACCGTGTACCGGGGTGTCATGGCAACGAGATAATATTTTTCGCTCTCACACAGTTTCGCCGTTTGGCCGCCGGCGAAATTGTCAGGCGCGGGCACGATGGCCGCGGAACGATGCAGCCTTTTGGATGCCCGTCGAACGAACACTATCTGACTCCTCACCCCCGCGTTCAGCGTTGGTTCAGCCCCACCGTCTCCTCATCTATACTCCGTTTCACCTTATGTTGTACCGCAGACAAGGCTAGAAGCGTGAGCTCATAGCGTTGGGAGCTACTCTTAACGCACGAGTGCTTGTTCCGCCGAGATGTGCCCTAGAGCAAGGAGCTCGCGCTTGTAGCCTTTCCTGCGGTACATCATAAGGTGAAACAGAGTATAAAGAATGTATCTAATACCCCTGTCAGACGGGCTAGTTTAGTGTCACTACAAGCGAGTGCACTTCAACCCGTCGAAACACACTCCAAGTGTGTTGGTGCTACACGGGAAAACTTAGTGTCACTCCAAAATGATGGCAATAACGATGGGTAAGTAATGGGCACGCAAAATATTACAGTGCATGCGCATTTTTTCATAAATAACTTCGTCGTCTTATTAGAAACACGTTACCACACATTGTTGCGCTAAGTCACGAGCTTTAATCCAAATTTAAATCCAATTTGATCATTACGATCAGCCATTACAAGCCAGTGATACACGTCCGCACGCCGGTACGATGCTCATCTATACTCTGTTTCACCTTATGATGTACCGCAGGAAAGGCTACAAGCGCGAGCTCCTTGCTCTAGGGCACATCTCGGCGGCACAAGCTCTCGTGCGTTAAGAGTAGCTCCCAACGCTATGAGCTCGCGCTTCTAGCCTTGTCTGCGGTACAACATAAGGTGAAACGGAGTATAGATCGAAACGAGCAGAAGTAGGGATTGAACCCAGGATTCCTGGGTTCTGCAGCGCGAGCTTTCGCTCCGCGTGCTCCGAGCTGGTGTGCGCGAGCCCACTCGCCACTCGCCACGCAACGAAACATCATGGAGTGTGTGGAGGACGAGCTGGAGGGCGATATCCGCGATGTTGGACAGTGGATGCGCGTGGTTGGGGCACTTTTCTCCGTGAAAGCCCAACGCCTTTCAGATGAGAGGCAGCTGGACCTGGATGCCGACGCACAGGCAAGAATTTCAAGTGACATCGATCAGCAGCTGCAGGCCAATGCCTTCACCATAGCCGCTCTCATGACCGACAACCTACCCGTGATCAGTCGAGAACGGTGGAGTTTCCAGAGGAACGAACGGTGGTTCGAAGACACCTTGCCCCATTTGGGCGAGTTCCATTTCAAGCAAGCCTTTCGCGTCTCTCCTGCCACCTTCAGATTCCTGGTGGAGTCTTGCAGGTGCCTCCTGGCCGTCGCTGGCCGTCGCGCAGGGGCCAAGGCTGGAAACTAGATTAGCCGCTTGTTTTTCTACAATGCACTACTTTCCTGCCAACAGAAAACAAGTGCGCATCTAATATTACTCCTATCAAAACAATACTAATTTTACGCAGCGTTAATTTCTTCTATTATTTTTACTCCTTGAACACTGCTATCGAGATTACACACTCGGTCTACCGGAGCGAGCGTAGTGTGCTCCTCGAACTCACTTCATTGGAAGTGTGTTCTTCGGGCAGGGCTGGGGATTGAGCTCAGGATCACTGGGTTCTCCAGCGCGAGCTTTCTCTCCACGTACTCCGATCTGGTGGGCGCTAGCCCACTCGGCCACCGATACCCCTTAATAAAGACACGTTAAAAAAATTAGACGTTTACAATTCTCTGTAATGCCGAATTGGAGCGCAGCTCTTGAGGAGGAGGGGGAAGGGTACGAAGGGGAGGGTATGCCAGCTGCTCCCCCTCCGTACCCTCCCATCCTCCTCTCCTGTTCCCATCCCACTTAGCGTAAAAATTTCGCTGAATTTCCCGCTAAATTTAGCCGGGAAATTTTCCCGCTGAATTGACGTGTGACGTCACATGACACGTCATCTGAAATTTTAAGTGTGACGTCACGTGACGTCACACGGGTAAAATTTTCCTCTAAATTTAGCGGAAAAATTTTCCGCCAAACTTAGCAAAAACTTTTACCGCAAAATTTAGCGGGAAACTTTTACCCTCGTGACGTCACACGTGACGACACACGTGACGTCACGTGTGACGTCATTTTGGGAAACAGCCCTTAATGCAACGCGCGGTTACGCCGACGCCGCTCAACTCAGAAACGGGTGCCTAGGAGCTGTGCTCTAAAACAACGTTACATTAATGAACGATTTTTACGCCAATTGGATGATTCTGATCGATCATCGCAAGCCAAGATAAAGAACGAAGCATATCCAACTTTGGCGTTCCGCTTCGTTCCACGGAAGTCTACGAGGAGGCCCTGACACTGCCTAATCAGATCATAATTATCGTGTTGTCTCGAATAGTTACATGCTGAAACAAAAGTAGGCTCTATCATTCTCTGCTAACCAAGATAGCCATGAATGACTGACTTTGTCGTCGTCTTTTATCAATTCACCGCTGCGCTAATCTTGATTCAGATCAGCCTAAACTCCAAGTCCACCCCACTATTTTTTTGCAATGCCACTCTTCTACATGTCGTCTCTTTCACGAATTTCTTTTTCTTTATAAAATAAAACTTACGCCACGCTTTTGGTTTCTGTGTTGTTATGTTTTACTGTTGAAACACTCCTATTGATGCCACGCGCTCGATCGAGCGAAGTGAGTTCGTCAAACTCACTCCGAGCCAAGTGTGTTCCTCAGGAAGGAGCCGTGTGGCACACTACAGAAATGACACTAAGGGCGAAGTGCACTCGCTTGTAGTGACACTAAACTAGCCCGTCTGACAGGGATATTACACCATGGCCTAGGGGCGAGGGTGCAAGACGTTTCGCAAGCATGGTGTCACGGCTGGATGCACAACTACACGCTGTAAATATCCCCACGACTGCATTTTTTTTCCCCATCCGTGCAAGCACGTGCAGCATGCACGTAGAAGATGATTGGAAGGCCTGGGATTCCACGTGCTTGCTCAACGATTAAGAGCATGGCGGCCGCCAGATGCCTTGTTGCAATCGTCTCTTTCGATGGTTCCCAAACTTCGGCATTGAATGCGCTAAAAGCTATCACCGCTATCATTGCTGGCTAGAGGGCGCGCTGGCTGAGCGCTCGCTCTAGCTGCTACAGCGGCGAGCTTCCTCGCGCCGCACGCGTGGAGCGAGCAACGATAGCGATGATAGGTTTCAGCGCACAGAGGCGCGATTCCGAAGCCTGGAAAGTGCCGAACGAGGGGCGTACGCACATCGGAGGAGGCCACACACCCTCGCCCCTAGGCCCACTTCCAGGCGGCGCAGCTATGCCGCGAGCCACGCTCCTCTGTTCGTACTTGATTTTCACCCGATAGTACAAACGTTCTCAAGATTATCTTTGATGCTTGCGCACTTTAGCAGAAAGTTTTATTGTTTCCTCTACAATCAGCCGCCGAGCCAGTTGAGCCTATCAGCGTTTTTTTTTTATTGCTTACTATGTCATGTATTACGAAGAGAATCAAAATATTAAAATTACATACACAAGCGACAAATTATGCGCGTATACAATTTAAAATTATTTCTCGTTCTCAAGATCGTCCGGAATCGCCGTCCAGTCAGGTGGACACTCCCATAAGGCGTGCACAGACTTCAGGGCGCGAACAGAATACATAAAATACAGTCTGGCATTAAGAGGGTACTCCGGCGATTTCTTCATGGATCACCACAGATTTTGCTTGAAATTTTGCTAAACTCGCCAAACAACATCGCCAAAATAGTATCCCAAATAATGGAAGGTCAAGATAATTTTTTTTTCACGAAGTTATTGAATTTAATTTTGGTTCTCACTGTGTTTTTCAAACTAGAAAGTCTCTACTGGCAGCACTAACGAAAAAGTGACGTCGATGTGGAAGTGTAGGGATTCCTCTTTGGACTGCCAGAGTCTGTTCCCAGCTGATTCGAAGCAGTTCCACATGGTGTCAAATGAATGCTTTGGAAGCTCGCTCCAGTCCCCGATGCTCCAGCGAACGGAACGGCACCGCCTGGCATATTCTATTTTTTAGGCAGATCGCTCGACTGGCAAGCCATGCCTTCCACTGACGTCACGGCACTGGTAGAGTGCGGGTATATTTGAATATTGGTTTTGCATCATTTTTCATTTGCCGATTTCACTGATAACTATTATGAATTTCGCGATACTGACTAGCTTATACCGGAAGAGGGTAAAGGCCGGGGAGTCAGAAAATATAGTTAGTTGAGGTAGCTCGAAAAATCAGCTGTGAGTACCAAAGGAGCGGTTGCAGCGATATTCGCTTGGAATGTTTTCACTTTGCACGAGCTTGCTTGCACTATAGTCGGTTAAACCTAAGCAACAGGTCTCTTAGCTCCACCTGACGCATGTGCGCCCATCAGGTGCCTCCGCCGTCAGAAAATGGATTCGACTAGATAACGTTGCTCTTTCTTCCTCTAGTAGACGCGTCTTAATCTACTACAATGGCTATTTAATTCATTCAGGACGTTTCAAATAAGTTAGAATACGCATCGTCAACGGAAATAGCTGTTTAGTAAAGAAAAAGAAAGTCGCCTCCAGATGTACCGTCTTCCCAAATTTCATTTCCTGCTCCAAGATACCCTTCTAACATACCGTCTTCCAGCGCCTTCGATTGAGGGCAAGCGGCGAAGACGAACACCGCCTATCTCTCGCCAAAATTATAAATAACAAAGCACTTGCAGTTGCTGCAAATAATAAATCTTAAGTGATTTACTTTGTTTTGTGGGCCTTTGCACCCCGAAAATGTGTGCCTTTATTTTATTGGATGAAGAGAAAACAGAATAATTATACTTTTCGGGTTTTTACGACAAATCGGCACCCTCCCAAGTCATCGACACACACCGTACCTCACTATCTCTGCGTTGTCTTCCGTCATGGTACTATATACTTCGTTTCGAAGCTTGGGTCCAGACGCAGCCGATTGCTACAAGCGCGAGCGCCGGAAAAGCTTTCGGCGTCCTGCCGGCCGCGCGCTCGTGCAGTGCTCCTGAAAGCACTGTTCAAGGCCACATGCTCGCGCTTGTAGCATTGGCTGCGTCTGGACCCAAGCTGAAGCGAGAGTATAGTCGCGGGTCCACTGGTGAGCATCGAAGCGAGTTCCCCTGATTCTTCTTGGACGGGAAGCAAGCCTGGTGCAGCCTAACCTAGAAGCGACGCCAGAGCGGTTCTTCAAGAAGCACAAGCGGAAGGTCCGAGCTTCTCACCTCTCAGCAGTGCTAACACATAGCCTCGCGCCTGCTTCGAAATTTTCGTTGGCAATAGCGTCGCTGGATTCTCACGTTGTCGCGCAAAAACGCTTTGCAACCACTAAGCCGATTACCATTAAGATTTCAGTGGCGTAACCTCGGGCACGTAAAACACGGTGCAAAAAAGCAGAATAATTGTCACGACGAAACGCGTCGCGTTGCAAAGGCCAGCCCCAGCCATGTTGAGCTTAATTTTTGTTTTCAAGGAAATGCCCGATTGGTCCACGGAATCGATGACGTCATGAAAACGATCGGCACGGCATTTCTCGGCGTAGGAATACGTGCACCACTCCTGAGAGGCATTTCGGTTTTTTCTTAGCTTGCAACCGACTATAGTGGGACTCAAGGAAACTCGCACGCAACGCGCACTGGCCGAGAAACTCCTTTGTTGCGGTGTAATTTCAAGGACAAAAGCGATCATTTTCATTCAATCTCTCCTTTGCAAAATTTGATGACGTAACGTGGGGATCGCAGTACACCCCAGTGACGATATTTGAATGCGGTTCATAGATTGGACCCGAGCATTGCGTGGGCACTCGATTTGGAGCTCGTGATAATTACTAGCTCGAGAAGCATTCGGGTAGTGGACCGTGTCCAATCGCTGCAACGACGACAATAGCCGAGCCATAACAATGTCTGGAACTCAGCGCGTGTCCTGTGCTTTGCCAACCCAGCGCGTGGCTATGATCAGCATTGGCGGCATATAATCGGCTCCAGATCACGTGGCCGCTTGTTCTGGCTGCGAGTTGAGGGGTGAACGCTGCTCGTTTTCTTTAATTTTTTCTGGGACTTCTATTGCGTGGGTGAAAAACGAACGCGTGTTTCATAGGTCATTAACGTCGAGGATCCGTTTCTATAGCTGTATTTGCGCAAAGTACCAAAAATCGTTGCATCGCCAGCACAGAAAAGCCTGTCTAGAGCGCGGGAGCGGTACGCTCTGGACTGCTCATGCGACATCTGCCGGCGGACGCTTAGCCCGAAATAGCGCGCCTCTGAGCAATTGCCGCCATTGGGCAGCGCTGGGCAGATGCCAAAGTTTGTGCTGACCCTTCTGCAGACTCTGCTGGCCGCCAGGGAGCGCTCGGCGCCTCCAGGCTTCGAAATGGCAGTGACTATTTCATTCTGACGTCACTTTCGTAAAACCTCAAAATAGGAACCATAGTGGCTTTAGTATTTCGGCATCCTCCCGGTGCTCCTCAATGCACGCAGCAGCCGTCGTGTGGTAGCCGTTTTAAAGTTTCGTTCTGTTTAGTTTTTGATGGTGTATTCGGTATTGTTTTGGCACTTTTGACAGATTCATGTGTTGCGTGACTAAGAAGTTCCGGTCTTAGTTGGCAGTGTGTGGAACTGGCTCGACAGTTGATCCGTTTGGAAGTGTCACGCCCGGTGGCGATGTTCTGAGCGTTCGGAGCTCGCATCTTGGCACGCGTGTCACCTGAATTTTTGAACTTACAAAAGAGGCGAGTTGAATATTTCTTTGTTTTGCCTGCACGTAACAAATGTAAGTGCATACACTACGTAACATAGAGACATTTGACACGCCTCTTGTGCCTTTAGATCGTGCGAACGCATCTTGGTATGGTTGCAGCTTGCAGTCTCGCTTTGCAGCTGTCTCCAGCCCTGTTCTTAACCGGATTTTGTGAGTTCGTTGTTTAGTTTTGGTTTTCTGTTTGGTTCGTGTATCAGGAGCGGGTTAAGCAGGAAACGATCGGGATCTTAGATGAAAGGTTTTGAATGCAAACATGCCTCGCTGATGTGTCTTGACCGGTGCGGACGAACAAAGGTTCTGGCGCGGTTGTACGAGAAACGCGCATTTTTCAATTAACTGCAAATTTTATGACGCGGAATTCAGCTCCTTTGTCTATGTAAATCACGTAAAATAAATCATGAAAAGTAGCGGCGCTGCATTTTGTGATGTTTGGCACAACCAAGCAAACGTTACGTGTTGCCTGATAGCTAAATACCCTGAGAAGATTTGTTTTTCATTCCACATTATTTAGGAGGTTATAAAATCCAGAGTTGACTGCATGACATTTGTTTTCGGAAAATACTTGTCGAAGCGCAACGCTGTCTACAAGCAAGATGATATTTTCTTTTGAGCGCCACCTTCGATCGCTCTACAGTCCAGACTCCGAAGCTCCAAACACAGTGAATCTCTGTTTGGAACTTTGGAGCCACAGTTAAACCGTGGCTTCAAAGTTTTAAGTTGGAGATCTCAAAATAGTTACAAACATATTTTGACGGTGGACGTCAAAGCCTAAAAAAAAGTATCTTCATGTTTGTTAGGAAGTTTCGTCACGGACGTCAAAATAATATTCAAAATTATTTTGAAAGTGAACGTCGAAATAGTCACTACCCCTCAAAATCAAGGCGCTTGGCGTGGCGGCCCACGAGCCGCTGGCTCAACATTATCGCGGGTTCTTCCGGAAGAAATTTAGCCGCTGAACTCACGGGCTTGGTTCCGCACTCGCATGTAACTGCTCATGGTGTATGCGGAAAGCTGCGCATTTTCTTGTTTGCGTGTAATGCTTCTTCCCCGGTTACCAATTCAAGTGCTTGTTATTTTTACACTTTTAATAAATTCCTTTTACAATGAGAACACAACCGAGGCTCGTGATTCCGCGGTAATGAACACGGAACAGACACTAAAATTATTCCGTTCCTTAAAGCTTCCTGCCACTTGCACAAGCAGAACCAAGCTTGTAATGAGGCTCCCAATTAGAATATTTGGTGTCTGAAAGAATCGTCCAATATATAACGTGTCACAAGACGTTTGGGTTTTCGTGCAAATATTGTAATTCAGATGTCTTCGAATCCAAGCAAAAATTAAAAAAAAACACAAAAGAAACGAATGTGATATTCGAACCGTACACTCTTAAAAAAAAAGCTAGTAAAAAGCTAGTAACTGCTGCAGTTACTACCTATTTCTGACCGTTACTACCTTTCACTAACTATTTGCTACCTCAAACACGCGATAGGTAGTAAAAAGCTAGCAAATGCAGCCATTCCTACCTTTTCTTACCGTTACTACCTTTTTACTAGCTATTTACTACCCCAAAGGCGCGTAGAAGATGGCGACGCTTGCTTCATACCCGATTGCCAGCGTTAGCGATGTACTTGCTGTTTCGAATCGCAAGGGGAGGTATCCACACGCAATCGTAGCGTAAAATATTGTATGAGGGGGCATGTTTAAGGGTTGGAGCTGACTTTATAACGATCGCAGCCTCCGTACCAGCACGACGTGGAAGCCAGCGCTGCAGCGAGCGCAGCGTCCATTGTTGATGCAGTGGCCATGCTGTTTACTTCTTTCCTTCTCGTTTGCATTCGTTTGTGAGCGTTTATATTTTCATTTTGGTTTTAACTGGGATGAAAATAGCCACGTAGCACATACTAAAACGTTTCCGAAAACAGAAAAAGTTCAATCTGTTTTTCTTTTTCAATATTTTTTTTTATTTTTTTATTTTTTTTTAAATTATATGTTTTTTCTCTACAAGAGGCGCTTGGCAACATTGTACGACAAGCAAGTTGGGGCGGTCGGGGCCAGTCGGAGTTCGCAAGACGCTAATTTCTTTGATGTGAAACTGCCGTTTTTGCCTTGTGTCGTGTGCAGCTCTCGTGTTCCCGCGTTGGAGTGCATAGTTAACGTTCGTGCGCTCGACGGGGCGAGTGTGTGCGTGGACCTGGACTGCTCCGAGGATAGTTCTAACGAGCCGGTGCCGCTGTCACTGGGTTGGATTTCGTCGTCCAAGAAGCTTTTCTCCACCTCCTACTTGACACTGAGAACTTCTTCACGGTTTGTGTGTGCTCGGTGGTTGAATGATTCTGATTTAGCTGTCTTCGGTCGTGACAGTGCACTGTCACAACCGTTGATGTGCGTCGTTAATAGTGTATGTAGCTTTGTGACTAATGAAAAAAAAAACTCTTTTGGCATTCTACGAGTCTCTCTGAATTCGCCACAAAAACGCGAGCATTCGTCAGTGTACTACAGAAATTAAGACGCGAGCTGCACACGGTATTAATTTTGCATGCATTTTTGTAGCGCAGCACGCGAAAGGAGTGCAGCTGCCGTCGTACTCTCCGTCAATTACAGCCTTCGTTCGCCGCCGGAGACGGCAAGAAAGCTCTCTCTCGCCGACGGCGACCGCATGTATCGATTTAGCAAGCGACGAGGCAATCGACGGTGACAGCGACGAGCGACGGCGATTTGTCACGGTCACCCGTCGCGTCGGTCGGTTTTTTAATTTCTAGGAAACGTCGCTCATCGCCTTGGCCGCTTGTTCCCGTCGCTTTCATGCGGTTTGCCTCATCGCGCAACTTACCTATCGACTGCGAATAACTGACGTACTGATACACGACGACAAGTTTGCGCACTCAAATGGTCAGTATAAAAGGCTTAATGGCAGTCAAAAAGACGGAGCGGGGGAAGTGGCCGAGTGGGCTAACGCGTCTCGCTTCGAAACCTCCTGGGTTCGATCCACACTGCGTAAGTTAGCGATTAGGTTTGTGTGTGCGCGTGAGTTTGTGTTGAATGCATTGTGTCGATTGTGTGCTAAAAATGTGGGTGTGCACGTATACACGTATATACTTGCAAATGTGGAAGAACTGAAATAAATTAAATAATCGGCTTCTTTTTTGTGTACGTTTAATTCGACGGTGACTAGCGCCACCTGGATTACTCATTTCCAGTTTAAATTTTTTGTTGCGCCCGCCACCTGGTGGTAAGTGGCATAACCGCACACCCTTTTTTTTTCACCGGAAACCACGTGACTAGTTGCGTTTCCGGTCTTCCGTCGGGAGGTAGCGCTAGTTACTAGCTAGAGGTAGTAAAATACGTGGATTCTACTTTGAGGCTAGTAGCAGTTACTAGCTTCGTGACCTAGTAACTCTAACTAGCTTGACCGTTACTACCTCAGGCTACTAGGTACCTAGTAACATATGTGACAGGCGGTTACTAGCTCTTACCTAGTAAATATTACTAGCTTTTTTTTAAGAGTGTAGAAACAAATCCCGAGAGAAAGTAATTTCGAGTGCTCTTGCTAAGGCATGTATTAGTGACACGTAGACTCAGTAGCGGAGAGAACCGCCGTGAGCCTCTATTAAGGTTGCCATCCTTGACGGAAGGAAGCACGCGAGTTCAGCCGCTAAATTCCATCTCGGAAGAGCAGCCGATTATGCGGAGCCGGCGGAGCGTCAGCGGCACCCCGAACGTTTTGATTTCGTAGCCTGGAGGCGCCAAGCCCTTCTTTCGCGGCCGGGCGAGTTTGCAGAAGGATCTGCACAAACGTTGGCCTCTGCCATGCGCTGCACAATGGTGGCGAGTGTTTAGAGGCGCGCCATCTCGGACCAACCACACGCCGGCAGATGTCGCACACGGTCCCTGAGCGCACCACTCCCGCGCTCTAGACGGGTTTGGTGCCAAGTCTACATGACGCAAATCTACGTCCGCATGTCTCATGGCCATCCTGCTTCGCCATATTGCATGCAGGCCCAGGAGCGTGACACAATCAATAGCAAATGTCATGCGGACTTAAAGAATGGTCGTTTTTACTGTTTCGCTGGAAAACGTCCCAAAATTGAAACGCGTCCTAGCAGTCTATAAATACGTGTTCAAAAGTTTCTGCTTTTTGCACAAAAAACAAGCCACGCACCAAGAAACAAAAGTGTGTTCGCGTAAAACATGCAAAAACTTTTTTTTTTGTTGACATCAGGCGAAACTGACATATTGTTCACTCTAGATAAATCGTCCTGCCCTGGGTCAGCATGAAACAGGAAATGGTACACTGGAACGGCAAAAACAATTTTTTTATAATATCTCTTGCCAAACATTCAAGAGAAAAACGAGCACATTCAAAGCAAAACGCTTCAGACACTTCTCAAAAAGAAAGCTACCGATTCTACTTTTTTCACGACAACACAACGAATCCAGTAACAAAGAGATATCATCTCACATTCCGGTCTGGATTACAACCCGAAGAGAAACATTAGAATAATCTCGTAAAATCATAAAACGTTAAACCACTTGCTTGACAATCACATGCGGTAATGAAAGCCCTCCTTGGCTGACGTGCCAAAATAGGTTGTCGAGAAACATTCTTTTCAATCCAGACCGCTAGTATAGAACACGCAAACCACACGGTGCATTTTTTCTACATTTACTCCAGCACTATAGAAAAAGGCCAAGATAAAAAATTATTGGAGTTATTGTAACCCAATTACGGTTTATTTGAGTTATCGGAATACAACAAAAGTTAATTGTCATCTGATACACACAATATACCCGATAACATTATGGTTACGAAACGCAACAGGAAAGCGGACAGAGAGGAAGACACAGACACATTGTGTCTTTTTTTCTGTCCGCTGCACTGTTGCGCTTTTTAGCCATTATGAGTCACCAGCCCACCCAACGCTCCACCCTCGTCTGATAACATTCCTTATTGAAACGCAATTAATCCCGATACAATACAAGGTTATTGGTGTTGGGCGCTCATGACAAAATGCTGTATGAGGAGGAAGGGGGAGAGGAGGTCCCAGCAACATGTAAGATTTCGGGGGGGGGGGGGAGCCTTATCGCCCCCTCCCCTCCCCCCTCTGCCTGGGAATAAGATATGTCTTATGCCCCTCTGCTTACTGTATTTCGCGACAACGTCAGTCGCACGATACAAAGATTAAAGTGGACATATATGAGAATTGTCTTGCATCTATCTCGAGGCGCGTACATGAATGTTTATCGACACTAACACATTCGTATGCTAATAAATGTATTAATTGTCTTAGATTAAATCACAAATCACTCAAGAAACTAGTGAGTTCGTGTTTTCAGGATCGAGTTTTGCAGTCACGGGCGGTCTGGGTCGCTGAAACGAACAATCTCAAACTAGCTGCCCGTCTCGGACCGTCTCCATGACAAAACCTTTCTGCAGGGTTGGGCTGTATCACGATACACCTGTATCGCGATAGTATTTCAGATATACATTCTGCATTCATATATCCGCGTGCGAATAGCTGAGTCAGCAGCCTGGTCAACTCTCACGCCTATGACTGGGGTATTATCCCCGCCAGCGCTTGACCTTTTTACCTTTCTTTTGATTGCATGACTAAAATGTTCCACATGACTCGAGAATATTGTTGTTTGTTTGAACTCAAAAACTTCTATATAGATACCCACTCGCTCACAAAAGGATCTTCGCATGGCTGCTTGAGTTAGTCGTCCTTCCGTCGCCATAAGAGTGTCTTTCTTACTTTGTTTTCCGGCACCAGTTCGCCACATTAAACGTTCATTCTAAGATTTTATAATCAAGTTTATGTTTTTATTCCTGACATGTAGGAGGAAGGGCGAGGTAACGCAATCTATGCCCACGATGCGTACCGCCTGTGAACAAGATAACTCTGAAGATGACGACCGTGAAGATGACGTCCCCGAAAACATCCCAGGATGACTCCAACTATGACATGAACGACGACCTCAACTATGGCCTTGAAAACGACCTGGACTATGAACTCAACAGAGCCCCTGGCTACGACCTCAACGCCGACGATGAAACGGATGACTCCAAAGACAAGCCGCGGTTACGACGTCAACAATCATCCCAACTACGGCCTCGAGGAAAAAGACTGTCTTCGACCTTGGCGATGAGACTGACGACGATACTGGCGATGACAGGCGACGAACGACGACATCCACGACGATCCCGACTACGACTTCGACGGCAACCCTGACGACCCACTTCGACGGCGACCCAAGGACGAACCGGACAAAGATTTCAACGACAACCCCGACTACAACCTTGACGACGACCTTGATAACGAACACGATGACGAACACGATGACGATACGGACATATATGTGAGGTCGACCACGATTTTTATGTTCCTGTACCATGTCCTCGAGCAGTTTCAGCCAGATTTTTTGAGATGAAACTGAATAAGGCAGTTAGCAGAACATTTAACCTATAATGCCATGCGGCTATATTTAACAGAGTGCGGGTATCACTTCTCTGCAGTGCATCAATGCACATAACGGTGCGAGCAAACTCGCCGGGACGAACTAATACCGATAAAAGTATTGCAGCGCCCCCAAATACTGTCAGCTTTATAAATGAAACTTGAATAATATAAAGTTGAAGCTGAACGCGCTGGTTTCGTTAGTGACTTACAGAGAGAATAGACACATAAACGGACATCTTTCGACTTTCAACATTAGAAACTTCAAGTAGGGGTGTGCGAATAGTGGTTCGAATCGAATAGCGCAGCGTCATCTCTAGCTTCTGCACCGCTGAAGGAACCGGTCGTCTTGCATTTTTCTTGCATCGTCAAGGCTATGAATGACGCTGCGCCATTCGATTCGAACCACTATTCGCACAACCCTACCAGAAATTATTCTCTAGTTATCCATCACCCAGTAATCTTACTGTGCTATCCTCTTCCTCGGTTTCTCCTGCCGTCCGCGACCTCGCTTCCTCCCCCTTCCACTTGCTCACCCCCTCTCACCCCCTCTTCATGGTAATCTCAGCTTGACACCAATGTCCAATAAATGCTATATGGTGTAAAAATTCGAAAGATGTCCATCCTTGCGCTTATTCTTTCCGTAAGATAGTAGGTTATTCGAATAATCGCAAGGTTTTAAAATTCACCCAAGCCTATTGTAAAAATCTCATAGTGAACAGGAGCCTGAGCTTGTAGTTTAGTATTGAGAAAGTGAAGTTAATTTCCTTTCGACACAATACTCCCAAAATTTCCTCACCATTTGGCGAAATGTAATAAGATGTTGCACAGTAAGCGCTTTGGAACATTTGGTACAGGAATCACATCACTCCCATTGGATGATACCCAATTGATTTAGACTAAATTTACCTCCTCCAGGTTTATGAACTTGCAGGGAGCGACATCTATCCTCAGTGGCATGCCAATTGTCCAGGTCTGGAAGGACCTCATAAAGCAGACACAGCTGTCTCCTCTAGGCATGATGTCCTCCAAGGTATTGCAACACACAATTAGGCAAAATAACAAAAACATGTATCCGGAGGAATAGGATCCATACACCACAACATCCATACTATTTCCTTATCATTAGTAAAATAACATTCTCCACTTGATATAACGTTGACGATTTAGCGTTATTGCCCAGATTTTCCCCTGACATTCACTGCACGACACTGCTATATTCGGCCCATGGCTAAGTTGGGACACAAATGGAACCTACGAGCTCGCCAATTTAATGTTGCTTCTCCCTTTCATCGACCGACCTCGTTCTTTGCGCACGAGTATGTGTAAAGGATGTGATCACACGGTGCAAGACCGACGGATGACTGGTCGAAAGAGAGTGTAGGTCTCACTGCCTTGTTGGCTTAAAGAGAAAGGAACATAGCCAGAAAACTATATCAGTGCTTTACTGAATTTCAGTCATCAGGTTAATTTGGACTATCAAACTCCCCCGCGCGAGCTGATGCAGAGAACGAACTCGTACTGGCAGTTGCTAGGAAAAAAATGATTAATAAGCTGGGCTTGAGGGGGACATGCGCTCACTGCCTGCTTTGGCCTAGCGAGCTGGAAATAATGGTGTAGGTGGGTGGTCCCTTGCTTCCGCATGCTTTGGCGAAGGCCGCCTTGTTTCATGTGGGGCACAGCCACTTCTAGCTAATTATAAATATGGGTAACAAAGCAAAGAAGACATTGATGTTTTCTGAATATCAACATCTACTAAGGTGAGTTACAATTTTTCATAGCTTTCAGCTCCCGTGTTTACTGTCACAGCTACCAGTGTGAGAGCGCTCCCTCCTCGGACCATCGAGCAAGTGACATCGTGCACCGAGAGAGGGCGCCACTCGTCCAGGAACCACGTCGCTGCCCGAGCAAGCAACTAGCTGGGAGCACGCGGGATCATATTATCTCTCGCCGCCGGCGCGCGAAGACATGCGCAGACGAACACGCTCCTTCCATGTGTATCCGTTTCGTCCTTTATTAAACAGTTATTTTCCTGGAGTGCAAGCCTTCCTGCCCTGCCTCACATCTGGCGCAGTCGACGACCACGAGCCAGCCCAGCCACAATAGCCCGACCGCAAGCCTCGCCCGCCCGCGTCGCCCGTTCGCCCACATGGTTCCGACACCACGCTCAGCGTCCGCCAAGCCTACTTCGCCAAGCCTCGCCCGTACGCCTACATGGTTTCGACACTACGCTTAGCGTTCGCCAAGCCACGCCCGTTCACCTGAAGCTGACCCGTTCGCAACACCAAGCCTACTACTTCGCTGCCTCGGCCGCCCTTCGCCTTCGGCGAACGCAACTTTTCACAGCGTGCTACGCCCCGCAACAGTCATGCCGGGCATTCTCTCGACGCCATCACCATGTCACGCCTCAGCGTGGAGCTCATCAAAGAAGAGCTCGCAAATCGCCAACTGGACATTACCGGTTCGAAAGAGGAACTGATCAAGCGTCTCACCGCAGACATCACGGCGCGTCGCGAAGCTTCACCACCCGTCCCGTCGTTGGACCCAGTTACACTACAAAACCTGTTGGTCCTGTTGCAGCACCTACCTCGTCAGCCCACGACGGTAACTACGTTGCCCGACCTCTCCGCCTCCATTCCGCACTTCGAGGGTTCGTCAAAACAAGACGTCAAGGTATGGTTGGAAGACGTTCAACGCATCCAACAACTCGCGGCGTGGGAAGATGCCACCACCCGACTCATCGCCGCAGCAAGCTAAAAGGCCCAGCGCGGAACTGGCACCTCGCATTTGGTAGCCAGTACGATACATGGACAACATGGAGCGCAGCATTAAAAGAGACTTTTGCTACAGAGTGGACTTTAATCCAGTGGCAGGAACGCGTTATGAACGTTACTCAAGCGCTTGGCGAATCTTTGAACCAGTACGTATTCGCCAAATTACGGATCATAGAGCGCTGCCCTGTTACTCTCAGTGATCCGCAGAAAACCGACTACCTTCTTCACGGTCTGCGGGATCAACACATCGTTCCAGCGCTAGCAGCCAACAGGCCAGCCACGGTCAAAGACTTTCTGGCGACCTGCACCAGTCTCGACAAGTGTGCTCAACACACCAAGACCAGCCCCTCGCCTTCCCCAGCCCAGCCTAGGCAACAAGCGCATTCGTCTAGGACAGCACGACCACTTGAACGCCCATCCCAAGCCACACAGTCTGCTATCGTAGCGTTACCGACATCTTCAACACCCCGCCAACGGATTGCAGACCTGCCTGCTGAATCGCAGGAAGCCCGTTACCAAGAAATTTCTGCCCAATACGGAGCCCCAGCCTTCCGTAGCGGCCAGAACATTTCACAAGCAGTGTGTTACAGTTGCAAAAACCTCGGACACTTAGCTTCGAAGTGCCCTAAACGCAACACCCGTTTATCCCAGTCACCATCGTCGTCAACAGTCAAAAGCAAGCCTCCAGTGACACTTTCAGCAGCTCTACACAGTACTCCAGCGACCCTCAACGCCTCTCAGTTACAGTGCCCATTATTCACAGCTACGATCACGGGAGTTGGTGAACGTGACGCTTTCCGAGACTCTGGCTCTAAGGTGACTCTTATAGCTAAGTCACTTGTCCCCCAACGTATGCTCCACCCCTGGACCCAGCGCCCTCTGGCCGTTGTTGGAGGTGGCACCGTGCTCCCAGCCGGCGCAGCTCTTCTCAAGGTCACCATCGGTTCCATTACAGGTGTGGTCGAAGACGCTGTTTTGGACAACAATGTGCTTCCCTTCATCATTGGGGAAGATTGGTTTCAAGCGGCCCACGCACGGCTCCTATTCGAGCCCCCTCAGCCCATCCAGCTGCAGCATTCAGCCACAGGTACAGCCATAATGGCCGCACAGAAACTTGCCCCCCGATGGCGAATGCTGTCATCCTTGCTCACTCAAGCCTCGTCCGACAAGTGCAGCTAATGCCCAAAGATTACCTGCAGAGAGAACTCCTCCCGCCGCCAGAGCAGCCAGCCTGGCAAGTCCTAATCTAGGAAACCCATTCCGTGCCACAATGTAATCCTAGTAACACTCCCTTGGCCGCCATAGCGGGTGGCGCGCCAGTCGACGTTCGCCCGTATCTTCCACGAGCTCTGCTTGGAGACCAGTTGACTGCCAGCCAGCAGTCTGCGATAACGGAAATCCTGGCCCAGCACCACATGGTCTTCGCACACCACGAAGACGACTTGGGGCATATCATGAGCAACATCGCATCGACCTGCTGCCAAACGCCTTGCCTTACAGCCGCAGCCCATACAGGTGCCACGGTAGCGCTCATGGACGGCACCGAGCCCTGGACGACGACAGCGCTGAACGCGACGGAGGAGCTGGCGCCAGCCCTGGCCGTGTTTGTTCAGGGAGCCGTGTGCACCGCCCTCACGCTCAGCATAATCACGGCCTTCACCGTGGTCGGCAACGTACTCGTCATCGGTTCCGTCCAGCCAAGCTGCAGAGCTCCCCAGCCCAAGTGCAGAGCAGCCTCTCCCGTCGGCACCCCAACTGCCCGAGGGCCAGCGTCCACGACGAGAGCCCCGTCGCCCTCTGCATTTACAAGATTACGTCTTGGATTGAATTCTCGGACTTAGTGTTTTCCGACGTGCCAGTGTCAACGGAACTTCCTAGTGCCAACCAAGAGACTTGGTCCTCTAAAACAGGGGTGGGATGTGAGAGCGCTCCCTTCTCGGACCATCGAGCAAGTGACATCGTGCACCGAGAGAGGGCGCCACTCGTCCAGGAGCCAAGTCGCTGCCCGAGCAAGCTATCTCGTGGTCAGCTTTCTGTGGCAATGCAGTCAATGCTAGGGAAAGGGCGCACCAACCCTCCGTACACGCGCTTTCCTCCTCTCTTCGGATTGCCACAGAAAGTTGACCGCGAGCATACCTGGGAGCGCGCGGGATCAGATCATTTCTCGCCGCCGGCGCGCGAAGTTATGCGCGCAGCCGAACACGCTCCTTCTATGTGTATTCGTTTCGTCCTTTATTAAACAGCTATTTTCCTGGAGTGCAAGCCTTCCTGCCCTGCCCCACACCAGATACATTTCGCCATAAGTTCAATTATGTCGAACCATAATAAGGCCTTAACCACAATAGGGTTATGGTCTTACTAGGCCATAACCATAATAAGGTTATGGCCTCTACATCACGAAATGAAAGACGTTTGCAATTTTCCTGTAACGCCGAATTAGGGCACAGTTTTTGAGGAGCGGCAGAGAAGGGTAAGGAGACAAAGGTATGCCCCTCCGGCCGAGCGGGCGCTCTTGTCAAGTGGCCGCGCCGCGCTGAGCTCGGCCTTGCACCCACCCCAGAGCTTGCCCGAGTGGGCCCTGCCGCCAGGCCCGCACCGCTCTTACCGGCGGCCAAGCCGCTCCGTGCGCTGTGTCACCATGGAGAGGGCTTCCCTGGTGGATTTTTATGGAACCAAGCCGCACGAGATCCAATGGGAGCCTCGTTCCTTGATCACACGCGCCAGCCAATGGGAGCATAATCCATCAGAAATCGGCTTCAATTCGCTTCATTGGGAAAGGGGATTTCAGGCGCCGTTTGGCCAACGTTTGGCGTGGTTTCAAAGCTGATAACGTCGGTTCGGTCTATAAAAGAGGAAATGCTTTCTCATAAAAAAAAAATAATATTACGATGATTCCTAGTGTTTGCGGGAAACCGGCGTGCGAGTGACAGCGACTGGAAAAGCTCGACGACCCCGGACTGAAGAAAAGCTGTGGGGTCAATTGTACAACACTACAGCATCTTCGTAGCCACAGGACGCGTAGAGCACCACAGGAAACCGGTTTAATTACACAACACTCGAAACGTCGAGGGAATACTGCCCTTTCGAAAGCTTGCAAATAATCGCCCAACCGCGAAATCATCTTCAGCCTGTATTATGGCGGCCGGAAGTGCCCGGAGTACAATATATCTACATGAATTGACACTGAGGGAGAGGCGTGAGAGGGCACGGAGGTGTCAGAACACCGGGCTCTGGTTGAAATGATTATGGGGGTAGACGCAAAGCTAGCTGGCTCTGTCCCTACTCGCTGTTCGAAAGCAGACGCCCAACGTTGGCCGCGGGCGTTCGGCGGTGGAATGCGTGCATTTTCCTCAACCCCCCCAAAAAGGTTGTTCTATTGAAGATCGGTGTTCCGACATCGTCCCTTTGCGCTCTCACCTCCTCCTCTCCCTCAGTTTCTACCCCCAAATAGGAAATGTTGGCTGTAGTTGTCACCCCATTGTGCCATTATCCGATCAGATGTGATTGAACGCCGAATGGCAATAATTTGACAA
>JAZHYW010007195.1:0-20024 GCA_037355805.1 Ixodes ricinus | reverse complement strand
GTCTATTGCACTGGCAGGGAAGAGAAACTTCTTCAGTCTGTCGGCGAAACCGGTTGACTCGAGTAACTCCAGTAGATGGTTTCGACTTTTTCCGGCGACGGCTGTTTGAGCCCAAAGGGAATATGGTGGTTTCTTCTGAGGGACTGCCAATTTCAAACGCGGAGAACTTGGTGAGCAGGCAGGGCAGAGGGGTTAGTCGAGTACTCCGAAAAGGATGTTGGCAAAAGTGTCGCAGCATTTGAGGAAGCCAGGGTTGTCGACAACACATACCTTTGAGAAGAAAAAAAAAGCGGTCAGTGGCTTTTTAAGATATTGGTAAACCCATTCTCGCGTTGTTGTTTTTTCCCCGATTTGGAGATTGCGTTTAAAAAGAGCGCATATCAACCCTGCCCATAATGAGGCTTGGAAGAGTGACGTCGTCGTTTCAAAACGTCGTCACTATCTCGGCAGCCGCGTCCTTGGTGGGTGCGCCGACGAAACAAGTGACGACGTGTCTGAAACGGCTGCTTCACTCACAAGCTTCATTGTGGGCAGGGCTTGATATGCGTGTCTTTTGAAGCGCAACTTTAAAGTCGGGAGAAAAAACACGAAAATTTATTGATGAATACTCGATAAACATTTTTTTTTATTCTTTTTTATTTCATCAGTATCAGCAGTTTCCGTCGATACTGCACTTCGAAACATGACCCATAAAATCAATCGATAAAAGTTTAATGAAGAGATTTTAGTTAATTAGTCAAATTTATCGTGACGACTATCTCCTTATTTAATTTCCGTCGACCATGGCGAGGGCAAAACTCGTATAACTCTCGCATCTATATTTAAAAAAAATATGTTCGTATTAAAATTAAACATTTTTTATTATATATATATATATATATATATATATATATATATATATATATATATATATATATATATATATATAACTGAGAGGAAAAGCAAAAACCCTTGATGGAAACAGCAACAACGGGTGGTTTATTCTTCGGACGTTTCGGCCGGAGTCCGGCCCACATATATATATATATATATATATATATACACTCGCTACCTGATGAAGAGCGGTCCCCGGCTCGAAACGTTGTAATAAACTTCGAATTAGTAACTCCGACAGTACGCATCTTTGACTTATTAACTTTTCCCGGTCCATTGTTCTTTTCTTTACCTTACTTCACCTATATATATATATATATATATATATATATATGAAGAAGCTAAAATATGTTTAATAGGTTATGAATGTAAAGGACAATCTTTATATGGTATTTACTGGAAGTACAACGAAATATTTGCATCGCCCAGATAGGTTCAAGTTGCATGCCTCGGCGGTGACAGCGTCATCTACCACAATTGTAGAAGCGTTTTGAAGCATTAGGCAAACCTAGAGTTACAAGGAGACTCAGAGACACTAGGCAGAACTAGTGTCGCCAGGTAGACCGGGCTAGCGAGCCATAAAGGTCGACGTACATCGTCGACCTTCGTTACAACAATATATCCCCTTAGCTTTCCTGGATTTCAGCATGGAGGTAGCGAAGGAAGGAAATATAAGACTAAGGGCCGGTTGCACCAACGTCGCTTACCTTAACCCAAAGCGGTCCTTTGCTAAGTCGGCTTAGCGCCCTAAGCCGAGCTCGGATAAGCACGGGTTTAAGTTCCGGTTGCACCAACGTTAACCCGGTTTTATCAAATCCAGCTAAGCGCTGGATAGCAAATCCAGCTAAACGCTGGATTTGCCTAGGGAATGTAGAGACAAACAGAGCAAACTAGAGAACGCTCAGAGGGACGAATACGATTGGCGGAGATTAATCCCGTGATGTAAACATCAAAAAAACTGCTGCAGTAGCTGTCGTCGGCGTCTGCTTTTCGCTGTATTTCTTCGGTGAGTAACGAATGAAAGGTCTCCACATTCAAGCATTTTTTCGCTTAACTCTCGAAAACAGGAGTCAAGGCTTTAGATAAACACGAATGCTTTTTACATCTGTGATTGTCTGTTTAATATCGGTTGATAACAAAATATTTTGACAGTGACAGTAGTTTCCGTGCTGACATTTTGAGATAAAGGAGCCATCGGGGGCCCCAAATCTCATCGAACGCGAGAAGGATGCTCTACGCGATACATCGCTGAAGACAAAACATCATCGAGAATAAGCAGGCAGGTAAGATGACTACTAAAATCAAGCCATGCATGAGACCGATGAAGTTCAAAACAGTGACGAACTCGCCGCGGCAGCTGCGAAAATGCTCGGAAATCGTCGAGCAGAAGTCGTCGGGAGATCGCGAGGTCCTTGCATCTACCGTACTCGGTGCTATCAGCAAGGTGACAGAACTGCATTGTACCGTCCTTGAGCATCTGCCGCAGCCTCAAACAGACTTTAGTTTCACACTCTCGAGTTCAGGAAAAGAAAAGTGAAATTTTTACTCGATTTGCCCCTCTGCAGGCACAGATTACTTGTCAAATTATGTATGCCCCAGTACGCCAGTATCCTGAAAACGGCAACCACGGTGAGCGGTTTGAGCAGCCTTGGGACCCCCAAACCAATAACTCAAACCTGAGTCGTTTGGTTAGCGTATAATTGGAAAAATACACAAAAAATTCACCAGACTTTTCCCTGTAACCTTTTCATGACCTGCATTTGCATTTATTGCAAATTGCAAAAGGGTGATAGGTGGAAGCTAGGCTGTTGGCGTACAGGAAACAAACTAAAACATTCACAATCGGGAAAATTTTGAGCTTTCTCGGTCACTGAAGCTCTTGGATTATGAACTTGAAAATCTCCACAATATGTCATGTCAAAAGGTGGCTTGACGCCTTCTGTAGTACGAATAAAGTTCTTGTTGTTGCTCATTCTTCTGCCTTTATACATAAAGGATCGCCCTTTATTGAAAGCATCATGCTGCGTTTTTTTATTTTCATATTTGTCGTTCTCACCGTTCGTCTTTATATGTGAATTACCAACTCACTCAAGTTACCATTTCATAAAAACACATTTGTTGAACTATGGAAATATCTACGTGTCTAGAGTATATGTATATAATTAAAGAGAATCTGTTGTCCATAAAAGTTACACACTTATATCAGCAATTATGACTGTATGCTTCCTTTGATGGTTTGTCCTATTGCACACTCTTGAAGTGAGTTATATGAACTACACAGTTGAAATACTACTTATCAGGCTATTTTTTTGATAATACTGAAGGTCTCGCTTACAGCATATTGCTTGGTCAGTCATAGTTATCAATACATTGAAATATAAGCTAACAACCCCACAACACTTTACTTCAACACAGTTTTTCTTAACAGCTATCGTTTAATAGCTTCATGAATTTATTTTTCCACTGCTCTGGTTAGCTGTCTCCAAGCTTTGTTCACTTGATTTTTACCGTGAGTAGCAAGTCTTGCACCGAATGCAGCTCGTACAACTTCAGTATAGTCCTATTATGGGAAAGAACAATTCAGGCTAAGCCACCAAATATCAGAAACACCTAAGCACTGTGAGATATCACTAGTGAAACTTGAATGTGCTTAATGTCAGTGTTGCATGTGTAATCAGAATTAAAGTACCCTTATGTCTGTTTTTTCAGTAAATTTTACATGATCTAGTTCCTTAAGCATTTGTATGTTTGCACCATGTTAGCATTACATTGTCATGTGAAGATAATTTTAAATATTTTAAGTGATCACACTTTTTATTTCAAAGACAAATCTACAATCTGCGGACGATAACCATCCTGTGGTAGTTCTCAGCTCTTTAGTGCCTTCTGGAGGCAAGGTGGGTCACCAGATAGAAAGCTTTCTTCTAAAAGTACCATCTAAGACCAATGACTGACTACAATCTGAGAACGACGACCATCCCGTGGTAATTCTCAGCACTTCAGTTCCGTCTGGAGGCAAGTTGGGTAACGAAATAGAGGAGACTTTGTCGTAATAGCACCATCTAAGTCCAATGACTGAGTACAATCGGAAAATGACGACCATCCCGTGGTAGTTCTCAGCACTTTAGTGCCGTCTGGAGGCAAGTTGGTTCACGAAATAGAAAGCTTTGTTGTAGTAGCACCATCTAAGACCAATGATTGACTACAGCCTGAGGACAACGACCATTCCGTGGTAGTTTTTAGCACTTCAGTGCTGTCCGGATTCACAATACGTCATCAGATAGAAATCTTTGTCGCAACAGCATTGTCTAAGACCAATGACTGTCTATGATTTGGGGACGACGACGATCACGTGAGAGTCCTCAGCGTTTTAGTGCCCTTTGGAGGTCCCCCAATGCCCTGCGGATCTGTCTCAGCACCTTCCAAAACGAGGCTAAAAGAATGGTTCATGCATGTGCAGCCTCTACAGGCACTTAACAGGCCTATACTGATCTTTTTTCTCATTGTGGTACTTATAACTATCTATAGGGAGGGAGGTTACGGCTTCCGAAAGTCACTGCCTAAAGCAAACACCTGGCTCACTGGAAGAAAACACACTTCAGAAATGGCAAAGCACAATCTAGCATCCATGCTCTCTGGTGGGAGCAGTAAATCTATCAATTATAAACTGAAGAAAAAAAGAGCAAAAATCTTGAATACAAGGGTGATTAAGAATTATTCATGTCTGTAGATTTGGTTTAGATCAAAACGTTTCAAAACCCAAGCCTGCCATGAATTTTTGCATGTGAAAAGCCTTGGCTGATTTGCAAATGATTTATCATATCATCCACTGCCACTCGTCTATCCGGCGGAATGAGTTCACAAGCACGCTCAATGTCGTCATCAGTGGCGTCAACACGCACGGGCGTTGGCTCCTTTATGGCTGACACTTGTGGATCCTTTATATAACTTCTGTACCCATTTAAACACTTCTTTGCAACAAAACATTTCCATGATATACTGTGCACAACGTTCTTGCTGTATATTGGCACAAGACACCCATTCGGACCACGAAGACAATGACTCCTCCACTTGTAGATAGATAGACAGATATTTATTTCGGCTCAGGAGATCCGCGTACAAATTACAGATGGGGCAGCAATTATTTCTTTCACCTCTGCCACAACTGCCACACAGTCACAACTGCCTGCACAGTAGTGACTGTAGAGACATCAACCTTGTACGAAAAGGGCTGACAAGACAGTGTGGCCAACTTTAGGTGCAAGATAACAGAAGTGTCAATAATTTTTTAATCAGTGTCGTATAACATGAATCCTTTGTAATACCAATATTCCGGTTCCGACCATACGTGTTTCTCGATTTCTTTATTTCATGAGCCAATTTTGTTAACTGAATATATATAGCATTTACGCCAAGGCATTCTTGTATGGTAATATCCACTCTATATGTGGTTTATATCTTTCTATAGATTCAAACTTATCTACTTTGACCTTATTATAATCATAAACGTCAAATCAAATGGGTTGTTCAATCTTCAGAGCGTGTTGAGTCAGTCAGCTATGAAATTAGATGGTTTGTGTCGCCGCTGTAGGGGGCAAACTTTCCATATGCAGAACGACTGGTAACTTGGGGTTTTTACATGCAACTTTCAAACCTGACCTTGTGATCTTCTGTGTACTAGATAAGTCATTATGGTTCTGCTAGCCCGCTGGCCGCAGGTTGCCGACCCCTGACCTAGTACATTATTTTCCAAAATAAATACTTCAGATAAACAAATCAGCCTTCATGAACATTTTATGTTTTCGGTGATTATGGAAATCACTTCCGTAAGCGATTTGATGATCAAACGTTTGAATAAGCAACGCACGACTCTAGGGCTAGTGCCGAGTTGTTAGCCAAGAATAATTTAAGCCCGCATATCTATCGAAATGCGAACTACTGCCAAAATACTAAAATAATATACTGTTTTTGTCTGTCTGAAAAACTTTATTGCAGGCATATCAGGGAGGTACACAAACACTAGGTCGGCTCCTTAGGTTAGGTAATCATGTCCTTCAATATATTCCATTTCATTATAAAAATTTAATTAAATTTTTATCTCTGGGTGTGCTTTCTTGCAATGCACAAGTGTTGTGTGGTGAAGTAGGCATCACGAAAACACCCAATACTCGGCCACAACTTTTCGTGGCAATGCAGTGAAGAGGAGGAGAGCCCGCGCACAGCTTTATTCAGCGCTCAGAATGGGAGAGGGAACGCGTGCCTGCACCCTCCACTGCATAGCCAAGAAAATTTGTCCGCCTGTATAAGGTGTTTTCAAGATGCCTACTTCACCACATAACACTTGTGCATTGCAACAAAGCACACCCCAGAGGAAAAACTCTATTCAATTTTAATAATGAAATGGAATATATTGAAGGACATGATTACCTAACGATTGTTAGCTTCTACGATACTACACAACATGTGGTAACATGTGTACCGAGAGGGCCATGGCATATATACCGTGGCATATTACGCTGCACCACAGGGCGAATATGATTCTCGTACGGTATGGTTTTAGGTACACAGATGAATGCTGAACTCATTATCGTAGTATTCAAGATGGTATTCTACTTTAGCACATTCACCACACTCGTCACTGACTAAAGGCTTGTAGGTATGAGTAAAATATTGCGACTATAGCTTGGACTTGTGCCACATTCAACTTTGTATGTGCAGTTTGGCACTCATGCCATCACCTTTTAGATAACGATATATGTCATGTGCTTCTAAGCTCAATATGAACCTGATTTTCACTTTCATAGCTTTCACATATTTCCTGGTACCAATAAGCTAATGGATTCTCCTGACAGTTCCTTAGTAAAAAATACACCAGGCCGAGCGCTGGTGTGACTTGATGTTACACTATACTTTTTTCCAGATGTGATTTGGGACATTTTCACAGCAGCAATCTGGTGTTCTGGTGTGACACCAGAAATCTGGTGTGTTGGTGTGACACCAGCAATCTGGTGTTCTGATGTGACACCAGCAATCTCGTGTTCTGATGGGACATCAGGTTTTGTTGTGGTGTGATACCAGAGCACCTGTTGACTGAGTGTTGCTTTACTCACAAAAAGGGTACAATGATAAGTTTGACAACAACGCTGCTGTCATAATTACTTTATTAAAAAAGCAAAAAAGCACAACAGTAAAGCTTCGGAAGCTTTACTGTTGTAGGGAGTTGGGCGTGATCAACTGGAGTTTGTCTGCAGCCACTGCCCTGCGTCGAAGAACCGCACGCCCTGTAGTTCTGCAATTCTTGGCCTTTCAGTTTGCGACTGACTCGTGTCTTAGTTACGCTGATTCGTTCCGCGTACCCCTCCGCGCCAGAAATTTCCTCTTCTAAGGCATCATATTCCACAGATGGCTCGATTTCCTTGTCCAGCTCTTCCAGGAAGCCTCCTTAAGTAGAAGAATATCAAATGTTTCTTCGAGCTCACCGATGTCGGTTGTATCCGTGGCCAGCAGGACGTCAATCTCGTTGATGATCTTTGTTGTGGCGGCTCACAGGGTAATCTTCTTTCACTTCAGGCGGTCGACGCCCTCCTCGCTCGTAGTAGGCATTATCTGGCCGTTAATTCTCGGTCTTCGGTACCAAAAACTGTAATAGTTACTAGCTTTCTTTGCTGTTTTGCTACCAAACCAAGCTCGTTGGAAGTAGGAAAGCGCACCAACACACATCTTTCCGGCTTCGACTCACAAAAAAGACTCGTTTATTTTCTCAAAGTTAAACAAGAATACTGGCCGAAAGGGAAAGAGAAACCCTCGAAGAGGCGAGCCGGTGAGCGCCCCAAGCTGCTCAAGGCCGCCCGGGAAAGTGCTCGGGACGAGGGGTAAACTTCTTGGGCACAAAGAAGCCCGCCGCGGGATCTCCGGCGACCACCAAGACGGGAGGAAACAAGGCACCACGTCGGGGGACGGGGCGACACACAAACTAATAGAAAACACGCTCGCGGACGGGGGAAAAGTTAACAAAAACACAAATCTGGTGTCACATCAAACTGCGTGGTGTGCACACCCGGCTGCCTAGTGGGCACATGAGCCCTTGCGGTGTGACACCAGACTGTTGGTGTACCCATCAGGCTGGTGTGCGGGTACACCAGCATTTCTGGTGGGCACACCAGGCTGGTGTGCTCGATACACCAGCATTGCTGGCGGGCACACCAGATATTCTGGTGTTACACCAGGATTCTCTGATGTCACACCAGGATTGCCTGGTGTATTTTTCATAAGGGTTGCTGACTACTCTGTTGAACATGCAACGAAAACACCTATGGTATTCCTAACATTGTTTTTTCTAAGTGTTTAGGAAATCATTAATAGCTACAGGAAGAGACCGAGACAAAAAACTGATAGCCTACCCTAATGAAAAATACACCAGGCAATCCCGGTGTGATATCAGAGAATCCTGGTGTGACACCAGAAGATTTGCTGTGCCCATCAGCAATGCTGGTGTATCAAGCACACCAGCCTGGTGTTCCCACCAGAGATGCTGGTGTACCCGCACACCAGCCTGGTGGGCACACCAAGAGAGTCTGGTGTCACACCACACGGGCCCATGTGCCCACCAGGAAGCCTGGTGTGCTCACCAACCAGTTTGATGTGAAACCAGTGTTGTATTTTTGTTGACTTTTCCCCCGTCCGCGAGCTTGTTTTTTACTAGTTTGTGTGACGCCCCTTCCCCCGGCGTGGTGCCTCGTTTCCTCCCGTCTGGGTGGTGGCCGGAGACCCCGCGGAGGGCTCCTTTGTGCTCAAGAAGGGTCCCCCTCATCCCCAGCACTTTCCCGGGCGGCCTTGAGCAGCTTGGAGCGCTCGCCTCTTCGAGGATTTCCCTTTCCCTTTCCGCCTGTATTCTTGTTGAAGTTTGAAAAAATAAAGGAGTCATCTCTGTGTGTCGAAGCCGAAAATATGTGTGTTGGTGCGCTTTCCTGACTTCTGACGAGCTATAGATAATTAGACATAGTCTGGTAGCAAAACAACAAACAAAGCTAGTAATTATATACATGCTTGGTGCCGAAACCCGGGAATTAACTGCCAGATCATGCCTACTACGAGCCAGGAGGGCGTCGACCGCCTGAAGTGAGTCAGGACTACCATGCGAGCCGCCACAACAGAGATCTACGAGATTGGCATCCTGCTGGCCACGGATCTAACCTGCATCGGTGAGCTCAAAGAAAGATTTGATATTATTCTACTTAAGGAGGCTTCCCTTAAAGAACTGGACAAGGATACCGAGTCATCTGTCGAATATAATGCCTAAGAAGAGGAGATAACTGGCGCGGAGGGGTACGCGGAACAGATCAGCGTAACTAAGACACGAGTCAGCCGCAAGCTAAAAGGCCAAGAATTGCGGAACGACAGGGCGTCCGGTTTTACGACGCAGGGCAGTGGCTTCGCAGAAGCTCCATTTGATTACGGCCAACCCCATACAAAAGTAAAGCTTCCGAGGTTTTGCTGCTGTGCTTCTTTGCTGTTTTGAATGAAGTAATTATGACAGCAGCGTTATTGGCAAACCTATCATTGTACACTTTTTTGTGAGTAAAGCAACACCCAGTCAACAGGTGCTGTGGTGTCACACCACAACAAAACCTGACGTCACACCAGAACACCAGATTGCTGGTGTCACACCAGCACACCAGATTTCTGGTGTCACACCAGAACACCAGATTGCCGGTGTGAAAATGTCCCAAATCACATCTGTGAAAAAGTCTGGTGTCACATCAAGTCACACCACCCCTCAACCTGGTGTATTTTTCACTAGGGTACAGACAAGCAAAACACCAGCAATATGTGAAACACAAAGAAAAACTGAAGTAAGCACTTACAATGTTTACAATCTAGTGCTCCATCCAAGTTGCTTACTGTTTTTCCTTAAAGTTCCTATCTCCAGTGGCAAACTTATCAATATGCAGAGTAGGCAGTTGTTCATGGCAGCAGTTTAGGGAGAAGCAGGTGGGTGCCAAATTTTGGCAAGTGGCTCTAGGCAGGTATGTGATTGAGATATACGAAACTCCAAGTAATGAAACGAACACGGATCCCGAAGAAAAACCCAGAGAACGGAGGAGACACTGACAAATGATTGCTAGAAGATATTAATTGGAGTAGACGCCTTCATAAAGAGAATTGTCAACTTCATCCAGAGTGATATGCTTTGTGTTCCTCTGCTTGTATTTGTGGTACTGCACCAACAAACAATTTCCATCGTGCTTGAAATGCATCGAAAATTACTTTACTGCAAACAAGTTCAAACTTTTGCACTTCTCATCGTTAGACGGTATTGTAGACCATTGTAACTTCGACATCATACAAGTTGTTACAAAAGGGGATATTGGTAACCGCCTTAAAGAATACCCTAGAACTGGGGTGAAACGATCAGTTCGCATGTATGTTTATGTGAGGGTAGGGGAGGCGGCACTTTTAGACTGCCTAGGGTGGCAAAGTGTTAAGTTCACCTCTTCCTCTTTGCAAATATGAGACTAGCCCAACTTGCACTTCTGGTCTATCAATTACAAAATAAGGTTAGGGGACAGTGACACCAGTGAAAATGATGTACCACACTACTTGCACAAATGAATTGTAGGAGAATATGACTATAGAAGCTGCCCCATTACATATGAGTACAGTAAAATGTATCACTTATAAAGGTAGCTGTGAAATTAATAAAAGAACTAAAGGTAAAAATGAGTCTCTACAATACAGAGCATCCACTTGTTGACCAGGAAACTGATCAAAAAATGGTGTTGCTTATGATGCTCATTCAGCATTTTGAAGCCATGCCGAGGAGCACTTAGGCGCGTCAGAAACACACAGTTGATAAGAATGGTCTTAGTGCTGCTCTTATCATAGGCTGCAAGGAGACTGTTCGGTTGGCACAGCTGAGAAAACACGCCAATGCCTTACAGCTTCAGATCCACAGGGAGTATTGCTTCGATCTGTTCAAGCACCATGTTATGAAGAACTGCTGTTGCCACGATGCCGGAAAGTGCAGTGCCCAGTCGTCAGGCTGAACTTGAAATCAGAAAAACAGCATTTCTGTACACCCTACTGCCCTTCCATTGGGTGGATATGTCTATGTATGACTTTCGTCATACACACAGCCACTGGTATAGCAGGAATTATTTTCGGGGGGGGGAGGGAATTGTTTCATTTTTGCGTACAGTAGTCAATGTACTGTACAATTCACGGGTACAGGCACGGCCGTCCCCAACCTTTGGGCGGCAGTCCTTCAGAATTTGTCTGGCTTTACTAACAAAAAAAAAAAAGTGATGATTTCAGGGAGGAGGGGGGGGGCGGGTTCGGCCTTTCAAACCACCCCCTGCCTGCGCCACTGCACACATCATTTTAAGCATACAAAATGGGAGCGCATAGTCGAAGGGATGTTGAACAAAACTTTAATGCATGTAATAGTCACAGCATGCAGCTGTTCAAGGGAGGTCTTAAGCACCAACATGAAGATGCAATCATGAGCCCTGTCTCCTCTCTTTGGCAATCGTCTCTGGCGCTGCAACTAGTGTCATGATGTCGTGTAAGCAAGCGGAGCCTTCATCTCACAAGAAAAGGCCAAACCTGATCTCTTTCAACATCTTCCTTAAAAGCCCATTTGTTAAAAAAATGCTCCTATCCAGTGATTTGGACACCGTACCAGAATGCTTTCGATGAACAGCTGGTGGACCAACGTTTTCTGCACACTGCACCTACCGCAACTGAGATGGACATGTTCTACCGTTGGTGACTGCATAGAAAGGGGTGTGCAGTCAACCACAGGAATGACACCTTAAAATGGCTTGATTGTGTCAAACCCTTTGGTAATGGAACTACGTATATTTTCTTTTAGTGACGGGGAAAGAAGGTATAACGACCAATACATCAAAGCGATAGTACTGGTGGAACCTTTAATGATCATACAAACTGTCAATTATTGAAGACGCAAAGGTCGCCCAGAACCGTTTTTTTTTAATTGCTGCTGATACGGAACCAGAAGCGATTTCGCGAGTGATTATAGGCAGATCTGGAGTTCATACCAATAGACGGCGGCAGTCTTTGAAGTACGAAACCTCCAACTAGTACATCACATCATGCCGATGAGAACGGTTGTCTCTTCGCATCACCTGCCCCAGCCTGCCCCAATACAGCGCTGGACGAAACTCACAATGTAGTCGTTACGATTTGTCGTCGCCACGAATTAAAGTTATAAAGCAAAATATTCCTAAAAAGCGCGATCACTAGAAAAGTTACGGTTATGGAACGATGCAGTTTTCTGAAGCCAAGGTTCTAGGACGAGGAAGTAAATGTATAGCTTCGAACAAACACAAACTCTCTCCTACGTTCTGTTTAACCCCCGTAACAAAAAAGAATATTCATTCCCCGATAAGGGGAGGGACGTGTCACTTATGCATTTTTCGCCTTTTGCCTGGATTTCGAAGGCCTCATGCGGTTCTCTAGAAACCCTATCCGGGCATCTAGCCAGAAACCTGGTGTCGCCAAATGACGGGGCACATGGGCAACAACTGCAGTGAGTGGGAGTGGCAAGATGTCCCGATGGAGTGGCTTTCGTCGCCGCGGCGTTCTCCCGTGCACGATAATTGAAACACTTTCCCGTTTGGCCTATATAAGAAGAGCCGCATGGCGTAGGAATTTCGTAGACAACACCCGGAGTACACTCCGTGTATTCTGTGCGGTGCCTGGTATCACAGGGATCTTTCGATACAATGGGATTGTTGATCCTAAGGCACAGCCGCCCCAGCTTATTCCGCGCACTGAACACCACAGAGACATCGTAACGCGAGGCAATTTTCTTAAGATTTTGCGTGACTGTATGCATATACGGGATGAACACCGGCCTCATCGTATTCCTCTCACGGGGCTGCCTCTGTAATCCTTTAATATTCTTTACCAGGCTCTCTGCCACCTCGATCAGAGTGCCCTGAGGGAAACCCGCGCTCCTAAGCCGTGCAACCTGTTTATCAAAACTTTCTTGTGCACTATGCCTGCAGGATTTTTTAAGTTTACTTCCTCGTCCTTGTATTTTTCGCGCTTTTTAGGTGATCATGAAGCAACTGGCCCAAATTGCTACCTTAATGCAGTTTATTTCCAAGATTCTACTCGCGAGACAAGAGAAAATTCACTGAAGATTGTCTCGAACCTCAGAAAACGAAAGAAACTGAATTTTTGCTGTTTTATTATTTAAAAGCGCCGCAATCTGACGCAAACAGCTGAAGTGTCGACAATCAGCTGATCGCCGATATCATGTACTGCCACTATTCAACGCGCTGATCGGATTGAAGGATATGCATTGCAGGAATAAACAAGGTAATAAATAACAATACGTTACAATTATGCGAAAATCAGTAAGTACATACGTATAAGCTCTTTGACAGAATAACCAACGAGAAGACTGACGTGATCCCCACAGCTCCATACGTATCTCGGTTAGGGCTAACACGCACTGAGAGTGGAGAGCCAACTTGAAAACAGGGGTCGATAAACACTTCACGCAACAATATTTTGCATCCTTGTCACAATCGAAGGTCATTCTGTCGAGACTCTCACGCTGTTATATCCTAAAACGCTTTGTACAACCAATTTCGTCCCCCGCGTCGACCGCCACAAACCAGCTGCCATGTTTTAAATCCAGGATTAAGAAACAACTAAAAGCACAGCGCCCAATGTTCAGCGCTAACGATAAGCGTAGCTTAATGCTAGGTTTAGCGATAAGCGATTTTGTGTGCAACCGAACGAAACCGAAACTTAGCTTAGGTTCCCGGCTAAGCTCCGCTTAGCACTAAGCGGCGTTGGTACAACCGGCCCTAAGGGAGGAAGACATTATCTGACCCTGTAGAAACACCCGCGAAGCCGTACTGCTTAGCTTTGGCAAAGACTGGAGTTTGAGTGCTGCGTCAGAAACTGGACTCAGCCAAACAATGATGCAGCAATCTTTCTAATGAGGAAATCCAGCGAAGCCACCGGTCTCCAATTGGTGACTTTGCTGCGTTTCCATGAAATCCAGTTAAGTCTCTTTTTTTTTTACTTTTTCCTTAGGTGAGTTCGCTCTTTGCAAATTTTATAGTAAAAATGCACCACCTGTGGGCAACGCTGCATCAAATCGTAGCGCGATAGTTTAAGAAGCAGAATTTCACGGTCGAATTCAAGATCCTGGACGCTATTTGAGACACCCGGTCTATACCGCTCCAATGATCGTCGTTTGCGTGCTGCCTTATTTCTTTACTGCTTTGTTGATCACCTTTTCAGCATGTGAAGATGCCCACTCCTGCAGCATATCAGACGCCGCACATGCATCCGTAACCCAGTGACACGGCTTTATTTTTTTTATTTTTGGCTTGAATAATAGAAACTGAAAAGGTTTACAGATGACATGACCACACCCTACCCTGGTCTTCCACCTCAGACAAATGTGCGGGCTCATGTCGAACTTGCTAGAAACTGAGTCTTAGCTAAAATTCTGTCAAAGAAAGCTTGGCAAGCCATTGACGCAATTAGAATCGACCTCACGTACGTGCCACTCCACTCGTGCACATAGATAGCATTGGCAACGCTTGATTTTGTACATTCCTAGCTAAGCCTCTGCAAGCCGGCCCTGGGCCGGTTTTCTGGGGATTGCAACTAGCTCTACCGGTGGTTAAAATAGCCACCGCCAAGAAACAGATTTTGGCGTTGCGTGACCGATTCCCAGCGGAAAAAGTACAGGGAGTTTCCCTGAAAGGGGAACCGTGCTTTTCGGCCCGGATAAATAAACTATGCATTGCAGAATGCTAAAACTTCGTGAGGATGTGACGCCAGCGGTTTGGATCGAATGCGGAAGTTTGAGAAGATTGCGTTACCTTGGTCAAAATAAGAATTGTCAAAAATTAACTTTCTCTATCAGCCGATCGATGTCCACTTAAGCCTAATTGCGTCAAAACCAAGAATTACATTGTGGTGGGCGCCTGTAGCATCTATTTAAGTGAAACGAACTTGTCAGCGAGAAAGAAAACAATGTTCTCTTTCTTGCTGACGCGTGTGTTTCAATTATACTAATCCCACGATCGTTTACATCGCAATATCCTTCCTTGCTTTGGCAGCATTTGGATTAGGCGGACGCCGGCTCATAGAGAAATTTAGTGTTCCTTAATTTTCTTTTTATCCAGGCAACGTGATCTTCTCAAGGATTTGCGTTTTTCCCCACCTTTATACTCACGTTTTCACGGAGTTTGAGCTTTCTGCGATGCATAGTTTATTTAACTGGCCCCAAAAACACGGCTCTCTTTTCTCAGGAACTCTATGTTCTTGGCGTTTCAACAGATTCCACTCAGATGACATAAGCCTTCCCTGTCGTTTCCTTTAATAGACCCTTTCAAAAATGACGCCCTCTCACGGTCGATAGGAAAATACTACAAAGTATCGTGCACAAAAACACGATAAAAATGGAAGGTCTATCAATTGTATGCAGTCACTTAGAAGTCAGTAATATTATATCAGCTAGAGACTTGCCAGCTTGTCGGTGTTTTTTTTTTTTTTGCGCACGCCACCTTGGAGTATTTCCAGATCGAACGTAAGGAGGGCGTAATTTCTGGAGGGGCCTATTGTAGCCTAACTGAGCCGTCCACAGATAATACTTTACATCCCGCTTCTATGGTGCACGAGTGCGGTTTCGTTTACTTGCATTTCAAATTTGTGCACCTTCTTTCTTTGCGCAAATTGGACTTCAATGATCGAAGCGAGCACGAACATAAGGCAGTCATTTGTCTGGAACGCAAGGTATAGCTGTACTTTCTTGCTTTCACGGCGTCAGTCGGGTGACCTCATATTCCCTGTTCCGGCTATTTTAACCGCCGGGAGAGATACAAGCATTCATAGGAAAACCGGCCATGGTGTTTCAACGACGAACGTAACTTCTTTTTCGAACATCGGCATTTTCTGAAGTGGACTGTGATTCACTCCCAAAGTTTCTTTCTTTCTTTCATTTTATTTTTATTCGCAGATGAATGCGCGACGTCCATCGCTCGGTGACGTGGAAGCAGGCGGGACGGGAAACCCGTTCGCTGACAAGTATGTTCTGATTGGTGAGTAGCGTCCGGTGGTAACGTGAGCCTTTCTAGGGACTTGGAGAACCCACGGAGGATGCAATGTCATCTATAACCCCAGGGCAGTGAAAAGGGGAATCCTCCAACGGCTGCTAGTTAGCGCGGCTTGTTGCCAAAAAGGGCAACATTGAAAAGACCATGCTACCGAACAATTGGTCACAAGTGCTGCGTCACAGTTCGGCAGGGCACTCGGACGTGAGAGTTCAAAATCGGGTCCAATGATTGCCGCCATGAGCCTCAAGGTTGCGGTACCTCGACACACGGCCGGACTGGATATGTGCTCGCTGCCTTACAGCCTCTCCAGTGAAGCATGACAGCACCTATGTTTGCACAGCGGCATTGGCACATAGAGGATAGAAGCCCACTGTGCGGCCTGAAGCTCCGCGGCAGCGCGGCCGTAGGAGGTGTCACCACGTGTCACTACTGCATAGGTCCCTTTCTTTGCAATCGCCACCAGGCGGTGCTACAGTCTTTGACATCTTAAATGAGCAGTGAACGATATTCAATTGGAATGTTTTTCACTTTACACAAGCTTACTGGCACTGGTGGGGCTCAATGATACTCGCACGCAACGCCATTGGCCAAGAAACTCATTTGTTGCGGTGTAATTTCAAGGACAAAAGCGATCATTTTCATTCAATCTCTCCTTTACAGAATTTGATGACGTAACGTGGGGATCGCTGTACACCCCAATGACGATATTTGAATGCAGTTCATAGATTGTAACCGAGCATTGCGTGGGCACTCGATTTGGGCTCGTGATAATTACTAGCTCGAGAAGCATTCGGGTAGTGGCCCGTGTCCAATCTCTGCAACGACGACAATAGCCCAGCCATAACAATGTCTGGAACTCAGCCCGTGTCCTGTGCTTTGCCAACCCCAGTGTGTGGCTATGATCAACATTGCCGGCATATAATCGGCTCCAGATCACGTGGCCGCTTGTTCTGGCTGCGAGTTGGAAGGGGGGGGGGGGTGAACGCTGCTCGGTTTACTTCTATTGCGTGGGGTGAAAAACGAACGCGTGTTTCAAAAGTCATTAACGTCAGGGATCCGTTCTAAGCGGCATTTGCGCGAAGTACAAAAATTGTTGCATCGCCCCTTTAAAGCGCTGGTTGGATTTTAATAAAGCCTCTTCATGTTTCAAAAGTAGCGCAAGATTCGTCGATGCACGAGGAACGTGGAAGGTGCAGCCCTTGGGAAGATCATGGCGACACAGAGCAGCACTGAGCTAGATTTAAGACGCCATGAATTTCCCAGAAGTGGCGCGTGGCACGTATCTCGAGCATTTCCACAACAATGAATGGCGCCGCTTTCGCCAGGATAAAGGGGCTTTAGATTTCATGAACAAGTAGCGCCAAGCTGGTGCATGCTGGGACGCACTTAGCCAAAAATGGCGGAGCGCCGCCGCCAATCTACTGGGTGATTCAAGGAGCGGCAAGGCTCTTAAAATCGACCGCAAAATTCGGTTTCTTAACCTATCGCGCTACGACTTTGTGCAGCATTGCCTACAGATGGTGCTTTTTTTGTAAAATTTTCAAAGAGCGAAGTAAGAGGGAAAAGTAAAGAAAGGAAAAGTCTTAGCTCCTATGGAAACGCAGCGAAGCCACCGGTTTTCAAACAATACGGCGCCGTTCAGAGAGTAACTTTGGCCGTCGTTTCAACCTTCGGTCAAGAGTGTAGTCTTTCATTTTTCTTTAATAGTTATTTTTATCCAGAAAGCCTGCTTCAAAGTACAGGCTAGGAGGAGCTAGTGGCGCCGGTCGTAGCGCGGCTACATTTAACGGGGTCCCGCTTTGCCCTAATGCAGGGTGCAACCGCTCCTCCAGTCACCCAGTGCACTCAACCAAAGCCCTGGCGTCCTGGGTCACGAGGTGGTCAACCCTGGAACAGACCGCACCTCAGAGCCAGCGCTGCCTCAGGCAGCCGGCTCCGAAATGCGGCGCCATTTTGAAACGCTATTTCCCGGATTCGAGCCGCTCGCCACACACCCTTGGCGACATAGGATGCCTCAGTGTGCTTAATGAGAACGTCGGCCCTTCCTGCCAGCCTGGCAGTGGCCGTGCCGCTTCTGCGAGTGCGGCCGTTCTGACACCTTCGCAGCTGCTGCCCTGGCCTCGGTCTCGTCTGGCAACTGCCAGGCTGCGATAGTCGTCCCGGATCCTGGAGCCGACAATAGCCCACCCCACCAATGCTTACCCACCTCATTTTAACAAAATGCGCCGCAAGACAAGGACAGAGTAAGTAAAACAACACGTAGCGCTTCGTGTTGTCTTACTTACTCTGTCCTAGTCTTGCGGCGCATTTTGTCAAAATAAGGCGTGTATTAACTGGCCCATCTGTCACTATTGATGCTTACCCACCGTTCGGCAGAAGCGGCTCCGCCGTCTCCGTCGACTGGCAACAGCAAATATATCGCGATGGCCGAGCTGGAGGCGTTCCTCTCCGGAGGTCCGGCGTCCCCCATGATCTCAAGCCTCTCGAGGCCGAGCTTTGAGGGGAAGGAAGTGCCTGGTGCCTGATGTCAAAGCCCAAGTTCCCCGCAAGTGTGAACATTTGTTGACTCCATCATCGTCTCCAGTTCCGAAGCGGACATTCCCCGCCAGTCTGGAAACCTTTGAACACCGCCACGGAAACAACGCCGAGGACGGCATGACCCGCTTGCCTATACCTGCGAGCATGCGTTGAGATTTGCGTTACAGTACCGAGACGGGGCTTCTGGCCAGACAGGCGCCGTAGCTCTCGCCCGTGCCCGTGGCGCTATACTCGTATGTGGACATGAGATCCTCGATTAGAGTGTGAGGGGATATAGAAAAAAGGGGTCGGGCTGGTTATATAAGGATATAGCAGGCGGTGGTTGGAAGAGTCTTGATTTAACGGTCTCCGGTTAGAGTCTTCGGTCGAGGAGTCCTCATGGAGGGAGCCGTTCAGGTGCAGACGCCACCGGAGGGAAACGAGACTTGCAGCGACGGAATGGGAGTTAGTAAACCGTGTGATTGCAGCTGCTGCGTTGTGTGAATTTCGTGGGAACGACTGAAGTGTGGCTTGATCGAATCGGGCCTATAGTATGAGGTCGAACGATCCCATAGCATTGAGCCTCTAATTTAGAAAGAAACGTTTTACACCAAACAAAAGGAATATCAATCTTCAGGGTTGAAATAATCTAAAACGCTTATGGCCAAGAAAAAAAAAACAAAAAAAACAGGAAGCTGCAGAAGCACACGGAGCAAAAGCCCATCTTCTCAGCGTCCCCCTGACTCGAGCGGCTCTCTGTGCATTTTCACGAAGCGCCTGACGATTCAATAACAACTTCCAGTTAACAGTCAGCCATCTCGTTTTTGATGACACAATCACCCTTTTACCAGATGTGTTCTGCACTTATCAGTAAGAACTGAGCGCGTCTGGGCCCGCAATTTTCTGTTGAGCCTCACAGCTCAATAGTGATTCGTCAATTCTGCGTCCCAGGTTCAGGTTCGGGTTTTCTCAAGCGACGAGGACGCTGTCGTGAGTGTTTTGGTTGCAATTATGGACTCATATGCCAGACAGGCGCTGTAGTAACGTTGCAGAGTTATAAAGTTACTCATTAGGTCGTCAAACATTAACGCGTTACTGAGATTCGTTACCGTCAGGCAGAAGTAACGAAATACCGGATCCGTTAGTTCCAAAATCTGACAAACACTTTTGCGCTACTTTATAATTAAATATTTTTCGGCATCGATAAAGCTGTTGATATAACTTTCAAAAATGATTAATATTTTGCAGACTAATTTCATGGTATCTATCGTCTTACAAAAATTTCAAGAACGAAAACGGTAACCTTGATTGGACCGAGTTTCTTTTTATAGCGAACATGCTATTTTTTTAATGATTTCGCAGAGATGAAAATGAATATTTCACCCTTTTGGGCGCAGTTTACAAAGTACGAATTGATTTGACATAAAGCTTAAACAACGAACAATATTAACCAAAAGTTCACGAGTACCGAGTAACGTAATATTATGGGCGACATCGTGAAATAGTAACGAAAATACTTTG
>JAZHYW010007193.1:0-18053 GCA_037355805.1 Ixodes ricinus | reverse complement strand
CATTCTGTGAGCCCGACCAGGTGGAGGTTTAACTGTTCTCGTTAGTCTCCTCTACTGTGGGCTTCCTTTCCCTGCAGGAGACAATATTTTGATTTGAGTCACCACTGCCACGTATGGGTATTCCACTGGTGGTGGCGATGAAACCGGAACAGTGGAACTGAAACACAAATCCGGATTTACCTCGCTATTCTTTTTTTAGCTCGTCCTTCTTCTTTCTTACCGTCTGACCGCGAGGCCTTTCCCCATACTGGCACATATTTTCCGACAGCGACGATCTTTAGGAAGCTGTCGCTTATGAGTGATGCTGGGATTTTTACGTCGCTATCCACTTTTAGCCTTATTTTTTGTGGCGGCTCAAAATTGATTTAGTATTCACCTTTAGTATGATTGTTCTTGTCTGATGGTTACCTACTGGCATTTATAAAGATACGATCTTAACTGCGTTGGGACCTCTAAGACGATGTGGATGAATCTTATAACGAAGTCTTAAACCTTTCAATCACTAATTTGTTTTACATTTTCCGTTCAAAACAACAACAACATATGAAGATAAGGACACCGTTAAAAATCCCTCTCATAAAAAGGATGCAAAAAAAAAAAATCAACTTTATATATACAAGGGTTCGTAATTTCGAAATCGGAATAAATGATTCCTTTTAAAACTTAGGAAAGAATTTAATTGAACTGGAAAAGTAAAATTGTTATTTTCTTAGATAAAATTCACGATGTCACAAAAACGCTAAAGGGGTTGTTGGAATGCTAATAATGATGTTCTTAGTACCAATAGCTACTATTTGGCTGAAGATGAACTCTAGAAGGTCAACGACTATGGAGCGTACTGGAAGGTGCTGCACCACTCACACACATCCATGATACTGCCGACGACAGAATCCTCAACGTTATGTAGAATGTCAATATGCACCTAGACCACTAATAGAAATAAATCACTATTCACACTCTTATGTCCAAAACATTAATAGACGATATTATTTAATCCAAAATAAACTATTACATTGTAATGGGTACATTTATTGCAGCATACAAACGCGTTATACACCTTATCATTATCATCAAGAGATACTACAACAGTATAAAGTTTTCAAATTTCAGTCATATACAAAGGCGTGCAAACCAAAAACATGTAAAACTATAGACTATATCAATGCTTTTCATTTCTCTCTAAAGCGCGAAAAAATATTTTTACATCTCTATTAATTTTTGCTTGAAAAATTGTTATGTTAACAAACAAACGTTTGGTTCAAAAAGGTAATCAGCTGAAGCAGCTTGTTATTTGCAAAATAAAATTACATTTACAGAACATAAAAATAGACTTTTAACGTCAGAATTACATTCATCGATTTGTACAAGCATTTTGATTTCCTTAAATCACAAAATTTTGCTTTCCAAGTTATGTAGTTTTCTTTGATATGACACTTGTTTTACCTGCAATCATATTTACAATATAGGAAACAGTCTTGTTATTGATGGTCATTGTTCCTTACAGAATACAGTGCTACAGCAGGCGTACCGCAAGAAGAATATTAAGACGTTTTTATTTATTGTCTCAACAATAATATTGGCGATAACTATTATGAGGGCAGTTTATTGTTTATGCAACTGAAAACAAAACTATGTTTCTCTTTGGTGATGATGCAAAGTAGTAATATACAGAAGCAAACTCTGTCTAAAGTTTAATGTGGTTTGAGGTACGCTGGATCAACTTAAAACAGCAAATCAAGGATAATTTCACTCAGGGCTACAAATAAACTGCAATCGCAGTAAATCATACAATCCAACCTTGACACTTCGACAAATTGAACTAGTAAATAAACATAAAACTTTAGGTGCATTTTTTTCTGGAGCACTTGAGTGTGGCAACCTCGTGTCAACTACTTCTATCGATTGGTAAATTTTCCTCGAGCTGTCTGTATTGTCGCAACAATAATAGCTCCGGATAGTACACCACCTCAGCGTTAGTCTACACGTTTACCATCTTTCTATTTCAGTCTCATTTAGACCTATTGTCATCTTTTGTGGGCACAACGACAAAAACAAATCTTCAAAATTGATTACTACTCAAATAAATATATAGTACGCTATCTGTGCGGATGTCTCCGTGCAGAATTGCGGCGATCGGATGCTGGAAAAGGTGATTCAGTCAGCAGATGTACGAGGTATGAATAGATCTGCAGTAGGTTATTAGTGTGGCACTGTGGAATTTAGACTCGAGTATATGTGATCATTGCGAAGACGATATGTAGGATATGGCTCCTGTAAGAAGGTTCAGTCTTAACGATTGGGTTGCGAAAAATAGTTTCTGAAATAAACTTAATCGATAAAGACTTTCGGTCGTAAAGAAAGGGTCGGCAAGGCTAGACATTTTTTCACTAGAGGTTACGCTTGATGCACGGTGGTAATTAGAATTTTAATAAGCCCCTATCACTTGTCAGTTACAGGGGCTTTATTCAGGCTCCAGCTGAGATTTTTTTTCTTTTTGTTTTTGCAGGGGCTATTTTAGAGAGACTGTGATGAGATGTTGTACAGATTCCGACGTATGACCGACTTTAAATCGGGCGGCGTGGACGTGCAATCTCTAGATGAAACGAACGGGTACACACCCTTATGCACGACGATCAGAAGTCAACGAATGGGTCGTGGGACTGCGTTGTGCGGTCGAGACACCGTCGTTACTCCTGTGACATGAACGGGCACGAACTATCTCTTTTTCGAGATGAAAAATGCGATAACAAGAGCGCATGGCGCTTCGACCAATGCTGAGCCTCTCGACGGCCTAACTGAACACTGACCAAGCACGGGATAAGTGGGTCCATGCGGAGGTGTGCGCCCTAATCACAACGTGTTTTAGCCTCGCACTGCTTCTTCAGAACTTCCACGCTGCGCCGGTGTTGCGCTGGGAGTTCCCGCCACTATTCTTCTTTTATTTGAGACCCGATTACCTACGATAAGTTGCAAAATGTTCGGGCTCGCCACCGCCAGGCAAAAACATGGGGTTTGTAATCGTGTGCTCGATTCGATATTATCTGTTCCTGCCCCAATATGGCGATTTTGAAAAGAAGCAGAGGTTGAAGTCAAATTTATAGCAAGCGGGCCTATGTCCTAATTAATGGGGCCAATCCGAGATAAGCCCACCCACTACCCGACGAGCGCAGCAAAGTGTGTCGCTAATGTAAGCTGATTGAATCTGTGAAGCTTTGAAACAGCGGTTTTTATACATGGATGGATCACGGTGGATTAGAGACGTCTGCAGCGGAAGCTCCACGTTGAGCCATGAAAATCGTTGTAGCACTAGCGATCTTTTAGCCGGCAGACTAATTCGTTTCCCAATAATCCGCTATCTTGATTCCTGCCACAAAATCGCCCAACAGCTGCACCAAGTACACAGTACTGGCTAAGCCTTTGTTTACCCAGCATTGGAAAAGAAAATACATCTAATCGGTATATGGGTAGTTCGGATATTCCTGATAATTTAGCAAGATAATTACTCACATAATAGTTGAGGGCCGAGAAAGAAACATGGTTAATTCACTGGAACCCTAGTGTCTCTTTTGGACAATGGCAATTACGCTTTCCGATAAATGTGGTTTTGGTCTTGTTTTATATTCTGATCCTGCGTTTTATAAGTAATTTTATAGAAGTGAATGTCATCTAATATATTATTCAACCTTAGGCGAACCAAAGGTGGTTTTCGTGACAAGGAAAGAAAAACGCAGGAAAAGCGCTGGAGCTTGATGAAAGCAAAATTACGGAAGATGAATGAAAAATATAAAAATATTACACATTACGCTGGTAAGAGTTGTTCATTTAGTAAATCTTCTTTATTATGTGATAATTACAAGTTTTACAATACCCTTTAGTATTTATTTTTAAGATAACATTACGCCGAAGGGTCTGTCCTTGACTATGAGTTAAGTTCGTTCACTGGGAACAATTCTTAGTCTTTTATCATATGGGGCAAACGCTACCTGCTGCATTACTTACAAAGTTCAGCAACAGGGTCTGATATGAGCTGATTATCGGAATCGTCAAGCGTACTTATATACGAACTATTGAATGACGGCGGTCACCTTTTGCGTAGGTTTATATTCAGGCGCGCGATCCGTTCTCTACAATGCCATTAGACGTTGAGCAAAGTAAGCGGCACTACGTAGAAAAGTCGCACCTCAACACCTCAAAAATACGTATCACGGCATGATTTTATTGTCAGTTCTTGGCAATATGAGTTTTCAGTTTGGGTGGTTCTTTCTGTTGCTTTATATTTTTGTTCCCCATAGATACCATAACGTACTTGGTTCAACTGTACCAGTCGATCGTGTTTCCTCCTTGTACAATCGTTATCTGACTATTTCAATCATCTAAGTGCCTAGCTTCTTGTTTATATCTCAACCCGCAGTGTCTTACTCATGATGACTTTACTTGGTTTATCCCAATCCACTACGAACACCTTATTGTTGTGTTTTATTAGCTAAAGACGTCATCGTTTTCATTAGGCAGCTACACAAATGGACACTTAAACACCACGTTTTGTTCATTCGTCTCCAGTTCCGCGACATCATTACCAAGTCTCAACGTGCTACTTGCCATTTGTTAATCGTTTCAACATCAAGAAAAAATTAAAAGAAAACGATTACCATTGCAATTTCTGTTTTTCTTCATTATTTTTCGTGTTTATCTCACCTAGACTACGGCGTTTTATAAATGCAAACAGTTTGAAATTTTAAACTAAGAATAGCAGCAACTCGCAGGCGCTAAGAAGTTTGAATCAAAATACCGGTGAGTGAGTTATCTACGCCATATATTCCACAATATGAAGCCCGTCAGAATTTACAAGGTATCCTTGCGATTCAGGAAGTGTTAGCGAACTTTGCAGTTGACGCAAGAAACGTGCAGATCGTAGACCGCTACAGCATTCAGTCTGGACACTTAGGTAGCAACCATCATCCGATAGTATGCTGTCTCTGCTTGCTAAAGGCGGCATCTTTTAGTAGCCGATGGAAAGAAAAGGGTAAAATGAGGCCCCGAGGCAGAAGTAACTTACGAAGCCTGGGCAGAACCTTGGACAATAAGGCAACTGAGTCCGCGATGTTGTTGTTTTCTAACAGCATGAAGAAGCTTCTAAGCTTATGCACGTTACGCATTCGAGGAGGTTACATTTGGCAGAACACGGTGATATGGTGGTCTTTGATGCGCGCCAAACAACTCGTAACACGCTGTGTCAGCATTCCTTTCAAGGACTGGCGATTCGTAGCGGTTTGAGTTTCATCCGAAAGCTGTACTCGTGTAATTTGCTCTACGTGCCAAGGGTGTCACCCTGGAAACAAACCAGCATGAAGGAAACAAAAACTGTACGGCAGACCTAGCACACCCACTTGTTTAAGTATGCCGTTCACAATCAAGCCGCCCGCTAGCATAAGAACAGACTAGACTGAGATTTCAACCACCAGATGGCACCGAGATATGGCAAGAAGCGATCTCAGCGCCCATATGGCTTCGTATATAGCAGGTATGAGTAATATTTCTGGCTACACGGGATTACGATAAGTATATTGTTAGATCTGGTCAACTTTCACGAAAACAAATCAGTGAAGATTTTCGATAATGCCTGAGGCCAGCAATTGAGGGAGGGGACAGGTAGCTAGATTGATTGCATCATGACACTAGCACAACCGCTGAAGCCGCATTTTTCTTTAGAATCTCTTAGCAAACACCGCACTATCAGCTTTCTCATAGATTTAGCTGGGGCCTGCGATGCTACACCTAAGTTTACAGTCAATGACTCCAAATACAAACATTTATGACTACTATCGTGTAAGTAGGTGAAGCACCTAAATTAACTTATTGTTTTAGAAGCATAACAACAAATTAAACTAACACTGCTTGGGACAAATTAACACACATCCGACACGCAAAAACTCGCTGTTTTAATAAATTTATATCATATGAAACATATTGCTTTAGGCCCCTTGCACGAAAGGTACAAAATATTGCCCTTGCAGGGTAAGTCCACGCTATGCTGCCAGATTGCAACTACACAGACGTATATGCAAAAACTACTTCGAGCACTGCGACTTCAGAGCATCACATTTCAGGTTAAAAAAATGAGCCGTTTCCTTGTTGTTCAAAGCAAATACATGTAGTTGTCCTTGTTGTTTGTAGTCTTGTTTTTTCGTTTTAAAGAGGGCTAGATTTTTTAAACAATAAGATCGAAAAATGTATTTGTAACGAAGTTAGCTAGTTCTACCCATACGAATAAATTTCAAAATAACATACATTTGCAAAATAACATAGAAATACCAGACAACAATTTTAGCTCTTATTGAGACAAGCTTGAATGCGCCTTGGAGTTGTCTTTTATTATACATAGGTAAAATTAAGGATTTCACATACTAGGTCACACTTGCTTCACCAACTTTATTATACTTATAAGCAGACTTCATGTTTGAATGAGCCTCGCAACTCACTCAAAAGAAAGTCTAAAAGAAGAAGTTGCGGTTTTATATTTATGTGTGTTTTAATACTGTTATTCATTCCCAGATACATTTTCTTTTTTAATTCTTGCACGTTAAAAAACCAACTCCACTAGTCGTCACTGAAACCATAGTACTAACGCTTCAATACTGCGCTACCATCACGTCAGATTCCATTCATTAATAAAACTGCGAGGGGGGGGATTCATTAACGATAACCGCAACTTGTTGCTACCGACAGCCTGTACTTATTTTTACACGTACAACGTTTTGTCGCCATCACTGGTAGCCTAAGACACGTCTCATGCGATGCCCAATGTCGTGGCGTTCCTTCCACCTTGCCCAAAGATAGCCTTTACACTCGTCTGTTTCGAAAGTATTTCAGTGCTTCTGCTGTTTTTTTTCTTTCACCTCTTTCACATCAACAATTTGTTTCATCATGACTTTGTTTTCTTTCGTCTAGGGAAAAAAAACGTTTGCGAATAACGAGTCCGATTCGAGAAAGGTAATGGGCCGGAAAGGGCAGGGGGAGGCGGGGGGGGGGCACGGGAGGCATGCCGATTCTCGCCAAAAACGTTTAACGCTCAGCCCGGTTGGCGGCAGAATGACAGACCCGAAGTTGTTTCGACTTACTGGTTCTGTTCACAATAAAACGGCATTGGCCATGCTGCTGCTGAGTGGCCTTAGCTGTCTGTTTACCCAAAAAATGGCATGGATTCGCGTGCCCCCCCTTCCCTCTACACCTGACATCAGCCCATCTGACATTTCTTGCATAACTGTTTCCCCCAAATGAAAAACAAATTTTACGAGAGCCACGACTTGTCGGTATAGAAAGAAGAAGCGACAAAATACAATAGGAATACAACAATGCAAACATTGTATGTTCATTTTATAGCCTATTATCAATCTATGCCAACATAAGCCAACGGGGCTTGTGCGTCGTACGCAGGAGGTACGTACATACTCAGTCATAAACACACGGTCATAGTTGAAAATAAAGATGCCTGTGCTTCTGGCACTGCCCAAAAGTTTAAACGCAATTGTGCACACATATACGGCACGGCTTTACTGAGTTCATCCTAAAAGCGAAAATCACAACTTTCTGCAATCTCAAAGGGTAGTTTCAACGCATTTTCTTCACAATCTGAAGGTGGAATAAATTCTAATTTGTTCAAACTAAGATACCGTTGGAACAAATGTGGGACTTGCGTTCAGTGCGGGTTTGCATTCAGCTCTCCTCCTTCAGGCATCCTCTCGTTAAGAAGTTTAGGCACGTAGCATTTTTATTTGCCTCTCCATATCCAGTTTTCTCTAGATACGTTCTATGCCTGCATCTTGTACGTAACGTTTCTTTCCATTAACTCTTTCTGTTTTTTAATGCTGCTATGTATGTCATACTTCAATTCATCACTGAAGCTACAACACTCCTAATTATTTAGTATATACTTATACTTCGCTTTGGCTTAAGTCCAGACGTAACTGACCCTACTAGCTAATGGGAGTTATCGAATATCGCCATGCAAGTAATTCATTAGGCCTTCTATACTCATGACAGGTCCAGCGATGATAAAACACGTACATGAACATGAGAAACACCATGATGGTGGGCTTTCGACGCTCTATGATTGGTCCCATCAGCAAGTATAGCGCCGGCTGCGTCTAAGCTTAAAGAGACACTGCAATGAAAGAAATATTTTAAAGACTTATTTGGTACGCTTATGTTTTCTTTCTTATTTTTCAACGAAAAAATGAAAGACGTTTGAAAATCTATATAATGCGAAATTAGAGCACGCAGCTTTTGAGGAGGAGGAGGGGGAGGGCATGGAGGGGAAGGTATGCTCCTCCTTCTCGTTCGTGCCCTTCCTCCTCCTCCTCCTCCTCCGCCCCTCCGTACTTCCGCCCTCCCGTCCCCACCCCTCCTCCTTTCGCGTACCCTCTTATCCTCCTCCGTACCTCCATCCTCCTCGCGTACGCCCATCCTCCTCCTCCGTGCCCTCCTCCTCCCACAGCTGGCTAAATTCGGGAAAATTGACGTCATGTGACCTCAACACCCATTCCATTCCCCCTAAATTTAGCAGGAAAAGTGACGTCGCACTGACTTCGTATCCCGTCAGAAATTAACAAATTCAGTCTTCTCGCTAGATTTAGCAAAAAAAATTGACGTCACGTGACCTCAACACCAATTTAATATCCCCAACGCGGAGAAACTGAATTGGCGTCGAGGTCATGTGACGTCTGTTTTACCACTAAATTTAGCGGGGCTACGCCGATGGCGACGGCGACGCCGGTCTACGCGCAAACCGGCTCTCAAGAGCTGAGCTCTTTAGAAATCTACCAATATTTACGCCGTTTGACCTAATTTAGGTTGAGTGAACGGCACGCTGTAAGTCCTCCCCAGAAATCAGTTGGCCCTGCCCATTACTCACTGGATTGGCTTGGCGGACTCTCTTTTGCGACATCCGGTACGTCTAGTCCGCCTTCTGACACTGCCTGCTAGTCGTGCGAGCAGACGCGTGGCAGCTCCAGCATCGTCTGCTATTTCACCGCCGTCTACAACATTTTGCAACGCTCGCAAGACTCGACCACAAAAGCGGCGTTCTAGCGTTTTATCATGCGAGAGCGACGGTCCAATACAAGCACCAGTCAGCGTATGTTGATGTGCCGTAAAAAACGACTTAGAGGACAACAAAAAAGCGACGAGAAAAAAATGGTCATTTCAGCTTTTATGGCATTGTTACTTATTTTATTCTGTAATACTAGAAAACACGAACACGAGCAAAGCTGGAAGCGAACCAAACCCCAAGGGAGTTGGCCATCTGGTTGTAATTTGCCTACATATTTGAAAAAACCAGAAATAAAATATATATTGCTCTAAAACGCTTATCTGATTAACCCAAGTCGGCATTATTTCGATGTGTAACATTTACCTTGCACCTCAAAAGCAACGTAGAGCTATGCCCCGTCTTGCTTCGGAAGGTGCGCTCTTCGATATTGAGAGAAAGAGAGAAGAAAGAAAGCAGAGGAAGGAGCTGTGTGTTTTTTGCGTCAACCTTGATCTTGTAAGTTGCTACCTGTTCTTCATCAAAGTGACAAAAACGCCGGTCCCTTCTGATCATCTCTAGGGGTGTTGATGATTGTCACGGATTTCGCCATTGGATAAGCCTTGTTAACTTCGTTCTTCCGACCAAGGCTGTATGATGGTGCACCGACTCAAACCACTCTTCTGTCGCTAAAGGACGGCAAGCTTGAGGCTCCTCCCTGCCGCTAAACTTGTCTGGGTTCGTTGAGTCAAGGTTGTCTAAAGGTGGAGACGAACACGAGCCAACCTTCAACATCGTCATGCCGACCTTATGCGTGGGCACAATCTTATTTGCGCAGGGGTCGCTAATCTATCCGCAGTTATAACCACTGTCATTATTGACAGTTGACGGCAAGAACCGCTGTCTCGGCATGCAAGCAGCAGACCTAGAAGGAACTTTTTGAGAGAGAGAGAGAGAGTGAGAGTATGGAAAGGAAGAGATAGTCATGTAGAGTCACTCAGGTGAGGGTCGTGCTAAGTTTCTTTTTATGGAGAGGGGATGGGAATGAAAGATCAAGGAACTCTTTGTCGACTGTTCTATCATGCAAGTTCGTGTATCTGACTTCGTGCTTGTTCTCTTAACTAATGTTTGCTGTACTCGTTTAGCCCCTGATGTTATTATCGTGTTCCTTTCCCTATTTCTTAATTGCGTTACCTTTAAATGAAAAGTTATTCAGCACGCTCTTTCTCGGCGATGCTTTTCAGCTATTAAATTTATGGAACCGAAGAGACTAAAACAATAAAGAGTCCTAATAGAGGAGAGAGATAATAAAGAGGCAAAAGGTTGCACTTTGTCCAGAAATCCCACATTGGTTTGAACTTGGAAGTAAGTGGTCACTCGTATTTCGTATGTCCACGTTTCAGTCATTGCTGCAATTATCTGCACAAAACGAAACTACCGTGGCGGATATTTGGGGAGACATAAGAAAGTGATATACAGCAACTGATATTTTCGTCCGGTAACCGACCTCGACGTATAGACGCATAGAAGAGAACACTGCCACCGTCCAGCGAGCTGCTACAGTTTTGTTGACTCATAGTCTCTGCCGCAGAAATGTTCTCGACGCACTGGTGACCAACTTTCAGAAGAGTGGCTGTTTGGGCTTGTTGGTTGGCCATTTCATAAAACCTATGCGTGCGCAGCCAAGACGACGGGCGAAGGGAGAACAGGACACGGACGAGGCGCACCTCGTTTATGTCCTGCACAGACAAGGTACGTCCTGCACAAACGAGGCGCAGGCACCTCGTTTGTGCCTGCGCCTCGTTCGTGTACTGTCCTCCAATCGTCACTCGTCTTTGCTGCGCACGCTCGAGTTTATGAGTCCAACTTTCAGAGCGTGTACGGTGGTGACCCATCTTGAAGTTCTCCGGTAGCAAACCAAGACAGTCAATTGGCGTCCGTACCGGCTCAACAAAGGCTTTCCCCTTTCACACGTGTGGGGACGTGAAATGGAAGGGTGAATCTTCGGAGAACTGCATAATCATTCTTTCAGAGCCTATTTCGAGTTTTGCAAGTTAGAAGCGCAATTGTGTGGCTTCGTAAACTATCTAGGCAAATGGCATACCTTTTTTATAAAAGCTGTTGCGTGAACACAAGAGGTATTGTGGAGAAATAGCCTGTGTTTGTGTATGCGTAATTTATTAACTGCGCATTCATCACTCGTTAAATGAAGTGTTTTATTGATAGGTACCAGCGGGTGTTTTGGCATTTATGTCTGCACGGCTATGTCTGCATTACGGAAGTTTATACACAAAAAATACGCTCTCTATCATCCAAACAGTCCACGTATATGCAAAATATAGACCGCGCGTTCGTAAGTGGAGAACATAATTGCCCACCACCACAGATATGGCATTTTTATGCCGAAAGGTACTGAGCACCTTTATGGAATATTCTCCAGTGTTCATTTTGAATTACGCTTTTTCATGTCACACAGCGCTCTGGCGATTTTAAGTCAAGAACACTCGCATTCAGAGCTATGAAATGTAATTTATAGCTCGCGCCCGCTCTCATTCTGCAAGCGGCGTTACTGTTAACATGAATGATTTGGTTCAGAGCTCCGTAACGTCCCTCAGATATGTCGGAAGTCGCCATGAGCATATTTAACGCCAAAAACTCACAGGAAAGCAGTTTCCAAAACATCCGTTATAATGAGGTCGCCAGTAGCATTGCGGCTTGAAGCCAGCAGATCAACAGGGACAAAGTGACAGTCTAGTGGCTTAACCAAATCCAGTGCAATAGGATTGTGGCCCACATGGGCAATAGGGACTTGGGCAGCCCCTACAAAACCCACATTGGTCCCACGTGGGCTAAGCGAGGCCCTGCTATGTATGGGCTGTCCGTACGGTACCACCTCGGCTCTGCGGGAGGCCAAGATACCAACTGAGTGAGCTTCACAGTGGCAACGGTGGGCATGTCCGACTTCGGCTGCCTATGTGGAGCACCGCGTAGGTCCTACCCGAGTCCCCGAGGGCAAGTTAGCAGTCGGTTGCAGGCTTCAAGGCGGTGAAGCATGGGCATGTCTAACTTGAACTACCTGTACAACTCTCAAAACGGCGCTTCCGCTAATAGCTGAGATTATTGCTGACGTTCTGAAAGATTCAACATGGCAGATTGGCTTAATTTGATACCAAATCCTGAGAATTGGAATTTTAATACGTGACGAGAAATTTTAGGCTTGCTAAACTTTATTACCAACGTTATGGTACTACTCAACGTGTATGTTGAGAAGGTCGTTTTATGTGGGGTGGAGATGTTTACACAGAGCATCGAATTTGAGGTGAATTCGCAACCACACTATCATGTCCATCTGTTCGAAATTCGGTGTCTTTAGAAGGGCTTAAGCTGGCCCATAACATTTCCTGCATTGTGAAAGTGTATTTAGCCATTTGAGTAAAGTCAACAGTCTTAAAACGATGTCCAAATTTGAGAAAAAGTCAAATTGATGATTTTGACAGATTTCACCTTCTGGCACTTGGACTTTTTATTTTTGTAAAACAGTTTCATACACGCTTGTTGATTTGGGGGAATAGAACTCAACACCTGACAAGTTTGGTCGAATTCAAGGGACACCACCCTTTTATTTTTTTGTATTCGGTTTAGCTGCTTACGCTGAGAAAAAAAACACGTTTACGGATCTCTGTAATCGAAACTACGAGCTACAGCTTTTGAACAGGACGGGGGGGGACGTAGCGGGAGTGTATGCACCTCCTACTCCTGCTCCTCCCTCTGTATCCTCCTGCTTCTCTCCCCCTTTCCTCCTGCCACTGATTTGCTCATGGGGGACGTGACACGAAGTGTGTGACGGCAATTTCCCCGCTAAATTTAGCGGGAAACCTAACCCGCTAAAGCTAGCGGGGAAATTAGGGAGATTTTGTAGACGCATTGCTGTAGCCGCTAAGCACCCGCATAGCGCGCCGTAATCCACCACAAGACCTTGAGCTATGCAGACAAGGCTGGTGGCGGGCATGCGTAGCTGAGCGTTTTCTTTGCGGATATCGTGGCAAAGGAAGAAAAACGATCTACTGCAACTTCCTAATTTCCTGCTAACTTTAGCGAAACAATTTCCCGCTCAAAGGGAAAACTTATCCCGCTAAACTTAGAGGGAAATTTCCCCGCTAACCTTGGCAGGAGAGCGTCCGATAATGCAACGCGCGCGGTTACGCCGGCATCAACGGCGACGCCGACGCCGCTCAGCCCAAAAACGGGCGCCTGAGGCTGCACTCAGAAGCACGCAAAGAAAACGTTGAGTAGCGGAAATCCCCAGCTCGGAACGGAACAGCTCTGAGTCAGCGTTCTCAGGCGTCTACTAAACGGCAAAAAGCGAGGCTTTCCAGCTGCTCCTACGCAGTGTCCACTTCCTCCCCCGTGCCAGACGGTCTCCGAATGAAATGGAAGTACACGACGCCGAGCACGATCGATTTTGTTAGACGCCGATATTGAAGAGGTCTCGACAAGGTCGTTGGAGAAGGAGCGAGTGTCCGTAAGCATCAACGCTTCCTTCGAAGCGATCCAAAGTGACCAAGTTCTTCGTAGGGCAGTGCAAAAGCTGATACACACTAAACGAAAATATACCCAGATGGGCGTAAATCGCTTGTCCTCTAGCGCATTCCCATATGGGAGGTTTTTATACTCTGCCGTATGGGAGTTCAGAGTAATTGACTCCCATGCAGGCCAGAGTTTTTGGGGGGTGCAAGGGGCATGTACAGGACTCCCAGCAGTACGGGAGTCTGTTCATGGATCAATGGGAGTATTTATTTACTTCCATCAGAGTGTTCCTAGGTGGATCCATGGGAGTATTCTTTCACATCCTTATGGGAGTTTTTACGTGGACTCACGGGAATATTCCTTTACATCCACCTGGGAGTTCTTACGTGGACCCACGGAAGTATTCTTTCACATCCATATGGGAGTTTTTACGTGCATTTATGGGACTATTCTTTCACATCCATATGGGAGGTTTTACGTGCACATATGGAACTATTCTTTCACATCCATATGGGAGTTTTTACGTGCATTTATGGGACTATTCTTTCACATCCAGATGGGAGTTTTTACGTGCATTAATGCGACTATTCTTTCGCATCCATATGGGAGGTTTTACGTGCATTTATGGGACTATTCTTTCACATCCATATGGGAGGTTTTACGTGCACATATGGAACTATTCTTTCACATCCATATGGGAGTTTTTACGTGCATTTATGGGACTATCCTTTCACATCCAGATGGGAGTTTTTACGTGCATTAATGGGACTATTCTTTCGCATCCATATGGGAGTTTTTACGTGCATTTATGGGACTATTCTTTCACATCCATATGGGAGTTTTTTCGTGCACTTATGGGACTATTTTCTCACATCAATCTGGGAGTTACTGCCGGGACCTACCAGAGTATTCTTTCACATCCATTTGGGAGTTATTACCTGGACCCACGGGAGTCTTCCTTCACATCCTTCTGGGAGTTATGTGTACCAACGGGGGTATTCCTTTGCATCCACCTAGGAGTTTCTCGCTACCTTTAAGGGGCTCCTTCAAAACCAGGAAGTGTGAAAGGAAAGGCATAAGCAGGTAGCATCATGCACAAAATAAATTTATTTCACACATTATGTACATTTTTTGCACACGTCGTGTGGCAAGAGCTCCTTTTGCCTTGGGCGCAAACTGGCTTAGGGCAAACTGTCAGACGGTCATTGAAATGGCCTTCAGAGCAAACTCCTTAAAAATGTCTGCGAACACCGAAGGGCACACGCAGAGCCGAGATCGTGAACTGATTCGCCGATTTTTTGGAGGAATTCATTCCGAAGGCCATTTAAATGCCCGACTGACAAGGGTATTTATTACAGTGTAGGGTACGCTAGGCTAACTGTGGTACACAAGCCACGATCGCTCTGTAGAAATTTATCAATTCCAGTGCCTTCGCCCATGGCTTCATGTAGCAGTCGCCAAAACCAAGCTCAATGAAAGTCAGCATCTTATGTTCCTTCTTTGCATACTGGATGTGAAAAATCCAGTATGCGGCAAAGAGGTATGCCACACTCTAATGGAGCCATACCATAAGTTCAAAGTTCTTCTTTAATCAGTCCTAAAATATTGAAATAAATTATCTCAAGCTTTACAGAATTTGAAAAGACATAATATGAGAGTCACAGATTTTTCACCTCAGCTTATTTATGTTAAACACCCTGACTGCTCCTTCTTATACGTCGCAGCTTGCTCGTTATCTGTGGTAGCGGCAGATGCAATTACTCTTCCTGCAATCAGTCCGCTGTTGGCCATTTTCTTCCCTGCGTAGTGCTGGAAGGGACCTGTAACCAAAAAAGCACAGGCGTTTAAGTTAAAATGTACTGACCATCAACAGAACAGATGTTTCCGACGTCATCGTATGAACCTTGCAAACCCGGTGGGGAGTGGACTTCTCTCAAAAAGTGAATTGAAGACAATTTCTTCAAAGCAATACCAATACTACTGATATTGAAAATATGGTAAAAGGGCAGAATGGTTTTAAAGTGATACTGCCACGAAATTGTGGTGCCTATTTTATTGTCTAAATGTCAACCACGTTCTGGCCATACCATGGAGACACCAATTCTTTGCTCAAAAAGACACGAAAACATTATTCAAAACTAATGTATCAGAAGATCTCCCGATATGCATCGCGTTTGCGACGTCTGGTTCTCCTTCAGTCAAAGCTATATGAAGGCTGGCGTGGCTGTGAGCTTCGGCAATTGATGGCATCAATGCACTACAAGCTGGCCATTCGAGTTGTCCCTCCCCGCTCTCCCCAGGAGTTGAATAGGCACGGGAGAAAAAAGAAATCCGGGCACACATACCCAGTTGCCATGTTTCCGTGCAGCGGAGCTGCTTTTATGTGGTGTGATGTGACGATATTTGGTTTATTTAAATAATGTTTCGGCGTCTTTTTGAGCAATAAAATTAGTGTCTCCATGGTAGGGCAGAACATGGTGACATTTAGACAATAAAATTAATGCTACAATTTTGTTGCAGTAACCATAAAAAAAAGAAAGAACAAAGTACACCCTTATTTTCACCAGTTCACATCAAACATGTTTATAACTGTCTACACTTTTGCGCTAGTTTCATCTTCTATCATTTCATGGCCTCAGTAACTTTAGGAGTGAGTGACAATCCCTCAAAAATGTCATCAAGCATGCAAAAAAGTTCAAAGCCTGAAAAATTGAGTGTATTGCAATCTTCTGAAAAGTCACACCAAACAAAACGACCCATGGCAAAAACTGTAGGATACCTGTATTGCTGCATGTAAGCTTAAGAAACTGAAATTAATACGCATTTCTAGCAATTCACTTCTACAAACTACAGGGTGTGTTAGATAAGGACAGTCATGGGTGTCCTGCCTATTATTTGTTTTCAGTCATTTTTTTATATGAGGTAGTGAAACCTGTCCACACAACGGGACGGACCTTACTTTTTCGAGATACTTCCTTGTATTCATGAGAAAAATCGCATCCGAGAGAAGGTTGAAAAAAACATTTTCCCCACTGCGCGATGACGCAACTTTGAAGGCTGGAGGAATAAAGAGTGAAGCTTGCTACACAGTCAAATTTTTAATGTTTAATGCACGCATACTTTACTGCCAGAACTAGGTAAAGTTAACTTACATTACCATATATTTCAAGCGAAATAAAATGCCAAACTTGGCTTCTTGAGCAAATCTTACGTAATAAGGCATTTTTCGGCGAATTTTTCAGTCGCTTTACATTTTTATTTTAAAGCTGCAACTTTTTGTGTCGAGTGTTTAATGTTTTGTGAACTTTTAACAAATTAATTAGCGTTCTACTGTTGAAAGTGTTTTCTGCATTGCGCCCGGAAAATTCGTCAAAATGAAAAAAAGTCAAAATTTTGCAATTTTCGTGCGGCAATTAAAAAAATTAGCATTCTCGATTTTCTTTCAATTTAACCCGATGGGCCCTTGATGTCCGGTAATTAGAAATCTGCAGAAAAATGTTGCATTATTTTGTTTTAAAACAAGAAAATAAATGCGTAACCAGGTCGTGGTCACATCAATTGCCGCTGGGGCGTTTCTATCTTAAAGGGGCCCTGCAACAGCTATTTGACTGGTTTTTAATTTGCACCGAACCTAAGCGCACTGAACGTAGTAACTTAATGAAACTTTTCTTTTCGCAAAATTCGCTTTATTTTAGAAGTTATAGGCAAATTAGAATTACAAAAACAAGCAAAAAATAACCGCCTTCATGACGTCGTAGGTCCTGGCTGGAGTGGCCGTGAACTAGAGGAGGGATAGTGAGTTCATCGAGAGCTCACGGCTGCCGCACTCCGTGTCGACGGCTCGAGAGGGCGCCACTAAACCGTGTGTTGGATAGGCTGTATGAAGCGGGTGGCCAGGGCGGCTCGCATTGCATTTGCTGCGCGATTAAAGACTATTTCGGCATAACACTTCATTGGCCACAAACGACAGCAAACACGGGTTAAAGATCAGTACAGAACGGGAGCCACTTCGCGCTGCCATACCGCCAAATGGCCTTTCCACGCTCCGGGACCTTTCTACGCTCGCCGTCCGTCGGCACCTCATCCCACTAGCCCTTTCTAGTATGCGCCGTTTTTTCCGCCGCTTGGTGGCGGGTATGTCGACGGGTCATTTCTTGATTCTGTACTTTATAAACTGCATTTGTTTCTTTTCTGATCTAAAATACTGAACAAAAACTACTTTCATACATAATTGAAACGGTCCGCGACACTTATATTTTGTATCTCGACTAAAAAAAAAAAGCTTTTAGCGGCTCTGACCAGTAGTAAGGCCAGGACCTAAGACGTCACATTTTGCGCGCTTCGGTACCGCGGGTCGCCCTCGTCGGTGGAGGAGGTTTCCGCGTCGTCCGGTTAAATTATGACGCACTGATATTTAGTTACTCTCTCCGTGCCCGCTGGCTTGCCCGAACCCCAAGAGACGTGGAAACCGCAAAAAGGTAGACGCTTAAATATGATTGCA
>JAZHYW010007192.1:0-33958 GCA_037355805.1 Ixodes ricinus | reverse complement strand
CCCCACCTGCACCCATACTGCCTTTTGTTAAAAGAGAAAAAATCTTCTCCGTTTCAGCATTGGCAAGCAACAGAAGCTCCTGCCGAGGAATTATTAATGTCTGAGCGACAGACGTGATAACATACACTCAAGGTCCAAATAAATACGAACAACGGAGCGCGTACCATCTTGAGCCTGCAGAACCTTCTAGCGGGACTTGTTTTTACTCCTCCGACAAGATTACTAGCGGTGCTTCTCGCCCTGGCATTATCTTCACACTTTTCTGCACGCGGCGCAACACTCACTGTTTTGATGGTATGCGTACCCTTGAATTGCTGCTCTTTATAATCAAGGGGCCATCAGCCATAGCTTGGAAACGAAATCACACGATATTGAGCATTGTCATCAGCAGTGTAGAGGGATCTCACGGCATGTTTTTTGTTGAAATCAACGAGTATCATTTTTTATTGCGACATAATGATTGCATTGATAGCGCACAAGCTACGCCCGTGGTGAATTATTGAAGAAAGACGACCGTTTTAAACAGGGTTAAAATAGCTTCCATCCAATACCAAAGCGAAATATGTCAATCAAATACGAAACTTCTGCGGTTGGACGATGAGTAGTAACAGAGCTGAGAATTCCTACGACGAAGCTGCATCATTCTCGCCGCCGGGCACTGAAAAGCACAGCGTAAAAGTAGCCCTGTTGGCTGTGAATCTCAGTAATAAAATTGGTCGTGATGGATGAAAAAATGAACCGATTCCTTGTTTTAAACAATTACAGTATCCGCTGCTATGTGGCACCATGTGTATCGTTTAGTCGACGTTCAGTTATTTGTATTTCTTTTGACCATGACTGTAACATTGGAGCTAACTCCTTATGTGGAAAGGTGCGATGTGCTACTTTCCGCCATTCCGATAAACTCGTTTAGGTTTAAGCGTTTTCTCTCTGTTAATTTGCATTGAAACTGGGCTTACTACCACGCAACATATCGTTATTTGTCTGCCTTTACAGGCACTAAACCCGCGTGAACGTATGCAGTTAAACGCACAAGTAATTTATTTTCGTAATGTAAATCCTAAAACAGAGATAAATAAAATAACTTAGAAAACACAAACTCTCAAACGCAACTTAGTTTATTCGCAAAAGAACAGGAAACATACAACCATTCACAAGGATAAAAAGAAAAAAAGAAAAAGAAGACAAAAATAATAAAAAACAATGCATCGGGTAAGCTTGGACGCAACTCAGGCAGACAGAGTGACCACCAACTTGGGCACCGCACAAGCAATAGATACCCGCCTCCAATCCACCTGACATGATACCCACTCCAGGCTCTTTGAACCAAGGGAAAAGCAGCCTCCCCTACCAACCCTCCACCCCCCCCCCCAACTACCCACGCATAAAAAAAGAAAAACTAACAGACGAAGCAACTCGGACCTATAAGCGGCTGGCCAGCACAACTTCTGATGTTCCTTTAGCATGAAGTTTCCTTTAGGATTGTTGTAAATGACCACTTTTTTGCATAAGCTTAAAGTTTCTTACCAAAAATGGGGAGCACGCATTACATTTAGCAATATATTTGTCTAGTTCAGATGATGGAGACACATTTTTAAACTTTTGTGTTCTAAGAGGCGGCCATCTACGCTTCCACCTTCCTGGCCTACGCAGCGGAGTCCACAATCGAACGATATTTTGAACACAACTTCCTGACGTAAGCGATTGGAGGACCCCGTGTTTCTTCACACATCCATGTTCGCGCTCAAACACGAACACTGTAAGTCTAACCAGCCAAAAAGTTGTATTAAAAACTACCTTTACTTGGAATTTGTAGAGCCACATGTCTTTGAATATGCTGAAACCTGACCAATAACGGAAATTACAACAATTCTCTTCGGAGCACCTTCAGAGCCTTTAGGCGTTTTGTACAATTTGTCTACACAAAAGCGATCCAAAGGAATATGCAACCTATAAAAACCTAACCTCAACCGCTCCAACTGTCTTAAGAGCGGATTGCCGGCACAATGAATGTACAACTTTCTCAAAGCATTATATATACCCTACAGGTAATGCTTTAAAAAAAAAACACAAGGGACTTTGCGACACCCACATTTACGAGTGTTAAATGGGTACCGGGCCTAGAAAACAACCCCTTTTGTTCGTCTTTTCCATTTGACCAACACAAACCTTTACCGTTTAAGCACTGTGTATCTAAACATTGCATCTTTTTCATGACCGTGGAGCCAGACGTGAGCCCTAACTCCGGTGCTAGATCGATAATATAATTCCGAACCTTACTTACAAGCAACCCATTTGGGGCACATATCAATATCACAACAAATTCAAGAACAGACAAGTATTCTACATCCGAAGATTCTACAAAAGATGCAGCTTTCTGTCCAGCACGTTGGGTAAAACTCAGACTACCCGTTAAACATTACCAGGGCTGACCTTGAATAACAGTTCAAAAGTAGCATCAACAAATAGACCAAAAATAAACACTTGAGCGTGGAAAAAAAAAACATATTAGGCTCGAGAATGTTTGCCATCCTACTCAACAATAGAGACTCTCCAAGGAATAATAGAAATATTTTAAATTTAAGAACAACAAAGTACAGGCCTTTTGGTGAAGGGGAAACAGGCTGTCAAGTAATATTTCTTGCTTCTTCTCTCAAGGTTGCAGATTATGATCTTTTCTACCCAGCTCGCCTGCACACTTTTGCTAATTTACCTTGTCTGTGGCATATAGTTACCACACTGAAAGGCTTGCGTGACCAGATTTAAAATGGTAATCCTTGAGGTCGGGCTGAGTTTGGAATTGTGCAAGAAACAACATGTTTACGTTTAGAATAAATAATGATCTTTAATTTATGGAATCTTCCAGATTTCCGCGTTTTCTATTTCTCGTTGTTGTTGTCCAGACGCCCTGGAGACTCGCAAATTTATCACCATAAAAACTACACCGGAAAACCGAGGGCACATCAGGAGGCAGCGCCAAACGAATACTCTTTTATTCGAGCGCCCTTGCCAAAGCACAGATCTGCGTGCACTCACGGGCTCGTTCCTAGGCGGCCTTTTATCGACACATCTGTATTCACTTTGGGACGGGGTGCCAGGACCCCGACGGAAGTGAACGTGGTGTCCGCAGGGGTACCGCTGTATATAAGTTATTTTCTTTTCATTCATTTTAGCTCTCACTTAGGAGAAAATGTATATAAGCCAACTGAAAGCATGCCGACTTAGTGTCTTCGCAATCCGTACTTCTATTACCGCAGCGACGATGGCTGTTTCGAAGATGGTGAGTTTCTACGCTGCGAGGATACCCTAATACATAATGCCCTACCTCATTGGCAATTGCTTGCCGTGACTGTCGGCTCAGATATGTATCGAGGGCGAACGCAGACTAATTGCGAGATGATTGTGTGTTGTTATGAACTCGTCACACTAGAGCGACAAACAGCACGCACGGACAGCAACAAGTCTCTAGGAGGAGCAACATGCACGCGAAGGTATCTTAGGCAGGCTTGCAGTCAAACGGCCTTCGTTAGGTAAGCACGAGTGATAACAAGCCTGCAAATGTACTTTAACTTGCGTGCTGTTCCTACTTTGGTTTCGGCTGTTGCTGTTTGCTGCTCCTATGGGACTCTAGAATTAGTAGCCCTGCATCAAAATTATGTATATATATATATATATATATATATATATATTTGTAAAAAATCGTGATTTTGTTAAATGTTTTATGGTTATGTGATGGTGCTGTAAGAGAAAACATGATACATATTATAGAGAATGTCCAGTAGAATGATGTTTCGTTTCCAGTTAGTCCTTTATAGGCAAATATGTAATCTTTCAACTTTTTTAGAATAAAATGTAACGCAATTCCTAAGAACGCTTTCTGCAGGGCCACGCCGCGTAACGTGCTTTTAAAATATGGCTGGTTCGAAGGACGGCGGTCTTCTAGTCTGGCAAGGTTTAATTTGCTGCGCTTGGCTTGAGCGCTGAGATTTCCCAGTACGGTGTTAGCAAAAATAATAAAATTTAACATAAATGAAGCAAAAATTTCGTTGTCGTAGAGAGAAATAAAGCCACTCGTAATTAGAAATTGTTCAAAAATTAAAAAAAAGAAAAAAACAAATGAGGAAGGGGTTTTGTTTTTCAGAAACGCAAGGCGTGATCTGTTACGTTTACGCTTGGTGATTCGTGATATGTTCATTGACGTTCTCATCGGCTAATAGAGAGTTTTAGGGAACCGTTTTTTCCCATCAGCTACGGTACAATGAACCCTCCGGTACAAACTGCGCATGCGCTATCGCAGAAGATTCGCACATGCGCAGTTCATACCGGATGGCCCATCGTACAGTATCAGATTTTCACAAACGGTTCCCTAAAACGTTTTAATGATTTGGCCTCTTCAGGGATGGAGAGACAATCCATACGTGGGTCAGACGGGCACGTTAAAGGCCTTCAGAACGAACATGCAATCACCGAAATCGGTGATCGCGAGCTACATCACCGATTCTGTGAAGGAGTTCATTCCGAAAACTTTAAATGTGTACGTTTGGCTCAGGTTTAACTCGCCATGCCTTCAGTTTCTTAAGTTGTCAGCGACCAGAGTTCCAAACGGTTTCTTTTAATGTTTCTTTTTTTTACCAGAATTTATAATGCCTTTCTGTTTTACTTTTACCATATGCAGTTCAAGACATACGCCTTTTTGTAGCTTTCTCCGGTTACGAGAGTTGCTATTGACACTGGCAATTTAAGAAATGCAGCAGTGGCGAGTCCCGAGTAAATGAGTATCACTCAAAAACCAATACCATTGCAGCATTTGCGAATAGGACGTCAGAGAACAAATCACTAAGCGAAAATGTGTGAAAATAATGAGACACACCCTGCGTTTCTTAATATCTGAATGGGTATAGTCTACAAAAAAACCGAATGGCAGCTATAATTTAAAAGTTTCTTCAGATATCGTCTAAACAATATATTCTTTCTGATACCCAGTTTTGATGTGCCACCAACGCAAAACCAGAATATTAGGAAACAAAAAGCAATCCTTGATTGTTTTAGACCTTCAAAAAAGAAACGAAATATATTAAATCTCACAAATGGTCCCCGTGAGAGCACATACTTAATTGTAATGACACTGACAGTTAAAAAATAAAAATAAACGCAAGGATTACGTTCACTCTTTTCGCTTCGTGATTCAATCTTCGACGTCCTCATGTTGCAATCTCGTTGGCTCTGGAGAATTAATAAAATGCACGGGACTCGACACGGCACACTGCCTTTCCTAAGTCATTTGTGATTATGTGTGACGATAGAGCGACTAAATCTAAAAACAAAAGAATGAGACAAGTGCTTAGAAAGTTTCCAGCCAAATTTGTATGAAATATTTTCGTGTCTAGGCTCTGCTCTTGGCCGTAGTGCTAGTCGTCGGCATCTGCATCACCTCGACAGAAGCACAGCCACGACCCCCGGACGTAACCCCGGACGCAACCTCAAACGTGGCGGCGGTGGTAATCGTGCGACCAAAGCTACTCGTCGTCCTCCCGCTCCCGTCACATATGGAGATCTTAGAGATCTTCCTGGTTTCTGAAGGGAATTGGCATCAACTGCATCCTGAAGAATCTGTACTTTTCAGTCGCGGCGTACAAAGTGCTCAAAGAGTTTTTTTAATATTTTTGAAACTTGTCGGATGTGGAAATATGTTTTTGGCCCCAAACCTGCGTTGTCTGCTGCATTCTTGAAAGCGCCAGAACAAGAAGTACAGAAATAAAGCCTTGGGACGTTGATCTGTTTTGTGCTCTTGTTGATGTAGTCACCTACATTCCAGGCATGAAAATGGTGATTGAAATAACAGAGAACAGGCAGGCGAGCTGTTGAACTTCCAACATTTTAGACACCCGAGACTTATGGGAGAAAGTATGTGGAGAACACATTTACATGCGTAAGTGTGTTGTCCACGCTTTTGTTCCTACGCCTTTGGTTTTCAAAGCCTTGAAGAAAAAAGATTAACACGTTGATCGTAGTAATCGTAAGATTGTACTGACTCATAGAACTTCTACCAGGGGTTCCTGGATGTATTTTTCACGCAAGTGTTTGGGCACAACGTATATACCTGCTTTACTCTGGTAGCAGGTAAATAAGCAAGTCAATTACTTTGCGTCTTAGAAAACATGGACTTTCTATACTCACAAGGGACTGTTTCCTTAAAATCAGCAAGCCATATGGTTCGTACAGAGTATCTTTCTTCTGCATTCTTTTGTGGTGGTTGGACGGCAGTCAGTAGTAGAGGTGCCTGAATAGTTCTAAAATAAAATAGCGTTGCGTTATTTCTACCTTCAACTCTACAGAGAGTCGGTATGTCTTGGTTTTTTTATGCACTACGATGGACAGAAATTACGCAGTGTTATTTAATTTTTCTGCTATTTGCACAGCTCTAGCCGTTAGTATCAAGGACACGAAAAGTCAGAGATACAATCCCATGGTGAAACATCTTTTCAGAAAAAGAGACGACAGCGTTTCATTTTTTTTGCTGAGAAGTATTTTTTACTGAAATAAATGCTACGGGCGCCCACAATGTCAAAGTTATTTTTTAATATTATTAGGCCTAGGTTGTCGTCGGCTCATAAAGAAATTTGGTTCTTATTTTGTACTTTTTTGATCGAGGAACCGTCATATGTTCGAAATTTCGCTTTTTATTACCTCCTCTAGCAGCACATCCTCATGGAGTCCCAGCTTTCTGCGATGCGTAGTTGATTTTTGCCAGCCGAAAAGTAGGAATTCATCGCCTCGCTCAAACTCGGTAACACCCAGCACATCATTATTTGTTTTCATCTTACGGGCGCTTCTCCTAAAATCTTTAGTGTAAAGTGGTAAACTCACAAGTAATTTGTCTTGTCGGTTACGTGTAACTAGCAGGAAGATCAACTTGCTTGGCCGAATTGACGATAGTGATAATTGGACTCGAGCTAATTGGGGCAGAAATTGCGTAAGCAACACTATTTTTACGATTATAACTTATAATAAGCCTTATGGTAGACCATTCAGATAGTCCGCGCGGACTTATTTTGATTATCGTTATTCACGGTGACCCGTTGATATTTTCAAATTTTTCAAGTTTAATGATGGATACGGAGGAGGTAGAACACGGTGGGAGCTAACGCCCCGTACTCTTTGATGCTATTCTTCGTCTCATCCTACGATGGACTATAGGCCAAAGCCACGGGCTCACGCTAAACTATGACATGCTTAACATTAATTTGGGGAGGATGTATAATGCTCCGAATCAAAAATTTCTACAGCTTCGACACTGCAAAGAGCCTGTATGCCGTGGCTTTCTTTGTAATGTAAATTTGATGAGTCACTCAATGCTTTTCGATTCGGAGGGCTGTGCGCTCATCCCTATAAGTGATAGGAGACACGGTGACCAATACGTGTATTGAAGCTAAGTACCACGCTATTTCTAAGTGGCTCGAGATCGGATCTGGCTGTTCGTAGCTGGTGCCTTTAGTCCATCGTAGGGTGAGACGAAGCATCGTGGAGTTCTAAAAGAAAAATTAAAACGACAGTCAAGGTGCTCTCACTGTTTCCTCCCTAGGCGCCTTCCTCTTGACACTTTTGCATTCATATCCGCAGTTTTGGGGTGTAACGACCTTGAAGAAAGGGAGCACGGTGTCCGTTGAGGCACCTCGGCATATAACCCAACGGAAAGCACGCCAAGGCATAGCATCCTCTCAGTCCGGACCCCTCTCATCACGGCGACCATGGCTGCCTCGAAGGCGGTGTTTCCACACGGCGAGGATAACTTAAGCGTCCTACTTCATTGGAATTGCTGTGCCGCGATGGTCGACTTAGAGGTGCATTGTGGGCGGACACGGGGTTGTTGCGAGAATTTTGTGCATTGATATGATGTAGTCCCGCTGTCAGGCAGCAACAACCGACACCAAGACGCCTCTATTAGGTGCAGCCTAGACTCGAAGTTACGTCTTTGGAATGCTTGCAATGTTTTGGAGCTCGTGAAGTAAGTACGAGACGCCGGAAACTTGCGAATATACTAGAGAGTTTTATAATAGACAGCACCAAGGCTTTGGGTGACCCAAGCAGCTTAGGGCGCCGTACTCCGCATGCGTAAAAGTTTTGCTCATGCTCAGTGCGAAACCCCAGGTTGCTCGGGATCTGCTAAAGGCTGGGGTCCCATGTTAAGAAAGTCCCCACTTTCGCGTGCCTGCTGATCTTACTCGAGGCTTGTGTGTTTTGCATGTTGCTGTTTATAGCTTTTGTGGGACTAAAGCATTAGTAGTGTTGCACGAAACTAGTATTTCTTTGGAAAGTAAAATAGTAATAATAGTGCCAACTTTTTGTTTTCATTTGGAGTAGGTGGAGCAAAATTTGGCACTATACTCCAGGGTATGCCCACTAAAACTTTGTTCCGTCTCAAGTTGGGTATTTATAAGCAACTGTTTCATCTATCGACGCGATTCATATGATTTTACAAAAGATTAAGCATTCGAAAACACTTTTTCTGCAGAGCACCTCAGCGTAACTGATAGCGCTGTTACGTTACGGCATGTTCCGAGAGTGGCAGTATTCTTGACAGGCGAAATATTTCGCTGTGCTTGGCTTGGGCGTGTTTTTAAGTTTCTTTAGCGCGGTATTCGAAAAAAAAATGAATAAACAATACTGCGAAGGCAAACATCAATTACCCTCTTGTACAAATAAATAAAGCAACCTTTAATTAGAGTTTGTTCAAAAAATTACATTAAAGCTTCCCGCTTCGTCATCAGCTTAGTTCAATCTCTTGTGGCATTCAAGTAGAATGCTTCAACCTTTTCGAGGCTGAAGCACTCTTGATTCAATCTTCAAAGATAAAACCTTTTAGGGGACGGAGCGAGAGTAATGTTCTTGAAACTGGCACACGTTCCCTTCCTTAAGCTTTCAGTTAAGAAAGTTCCAGGAGGTCTTTTGTAATGCGAAAGCATCAACATGGAGCGAAGCTGGCCTTGTCTTTAGCCGTTTTCTGTGGCAGCGAAAAGCGGGACCTAAATTCCCATTGGCTGAGCAGAGCGACACCGAACCACAGCAACGCAGATATTTAGTGACGGAAGCCGACGGGGCGCTCAAGGTCAAAGCGGACGCGCCTCAGAAATAAAACACAAAGAAGAGCACAGCAACGCAGATGCATCGTCACGGAAGCCGAGAGCCGGCGGGGTTCGTCGCACCTGCGCAGTGGGGCGAGCGTAATGTCACCGCCGTGGCGCCGCGTTAAAGATTAAGACGTGGCTCGATGCTTGTAGGAATGCGCTTCGTGTAGGAATGCTCTCGTATTCCTACACGTAAGCAGTCTTAAGTGTCTCTGCGGATTTTGTTTTATGTGTTTACCATCACCTATATATAGAGTTTGTTCTTGTTATTTTACCACATACAATTCAAGATACATTTATAGCTCTCTGCCGTTACTTGAAGTTGCTATTGTCACTGAGAGCCTAATACCAATGTCAGACTGGCATTTTTAATGTCTTTAGAACAAGGTCCTTTATAAAATCGGAGAACCAGCGCCCGCTGTAGCGCACATGCGCACTCAACATCGCGAGCTGACTGGACGATTTTGTAAATGAGCTTAGTGAGAAGTGCCTTTTCAACGCCGTCTGACAGGGGTATAAGACATCCAGAGCGTCGGGTATCCCTCCGTTACCAATGACACTGTGGTATCGTCCATCTTCAAAGAACAAATCACGTTGCAAGACGTGCGACCATGAAGCCACACTCCGCGTTTCTTATACCCAATTCACACGGCACATAAAGGTACCTTTAGCTTAGGTCCCTTAGCTGAAGGTACCTGTAGTAAACGGCGTTCTTGATCACACGATAAATAAACGGAGCACTTTAAGTTGATGTCGATTGCATTCCTGCTAAACCGCGAGAGGAGCACGTGATAAACAATTATTCCTCGAAATCGGTTTGACGCGCAGTTTTTGATTATTGTGTGTGAAATATCACATTTAAAACCTAAATATTATTTGTGTTTGCTTTTGCGGCACTTTATTTTTTTCTCTAAGTCTAAGGGCGCACCTAAATGAGTCTTGCTTTAAAACGTCCGACCCGTCTGGCCACACTGGCCCTAAATCATCTGCGTTTACGAGTTTCCATTGCGAGGTGGGCGACCTTTTTCTGTTTAGCAGCTCCATTTTTCCGCAAAGTTCTCACTGAAGTAGCTAAATAGTGCCCGGCAGAAACGAACCACGTCGGAGTCTCACGGTTACGCCAGTCACGCCATCGAAAGAGGAATGGACGACGACGAGGATAAAAGGTCCTGGGCGGGAGAGTCGGACGACTCGTCTACAACCTCGAAAAAGAGCTCGCAGTGGTCCATCGCGTTCGGGTTCGTAGCAGACATTGTTTTCCACGTGCCGCCGCTGCTACCTGCTAGCTAGAGTATGCGTTCCTCGTTAATGTATTATTCCATCACATTTGTGTTCACAATCATTTCATAATTTGCTACTTATATATATTCAATTTGTTATAATGCATTAAACAAGATATATTTATATATCTGTGATTTTTATTTTGAGTTCGTGGGTCCGAGGCTACTCCCTGTAGCTGTTAAGGGAGCTCGGCGAGCTCCGTTTAGCACAGGACCTCCCTTAGCGAAAGGGACCTTTATGCGCCGTGTGATCACGATCTCCAGCTCCCTTTACTACAGGTACCTGTGCTAAAGGTACCTTTACGCTGCCGTGTGATTTGGGCATTAGCCTTTGAATGCATATAGTTAAAAAGAAAGCCGAGAGTTTCTTATAAAACTGAATTGGCGCGCGACTTACGCGACAATTCAGTTTCCCCGCTAAATTTAGCGTAAAAATTGACGTCACGTGACCTGTGCGCTAATACGGTTTCACCGCTAAATTTGGCGGAAAATTTTGGCGACGGCGTAAGCGTAAACGAAAATAAACAAAAATAACTGCCGTTGTCTAAACGCATCACGCCGTTCGATCGACCCCTAATTTTTTTCTGGCTACCTCAGTTCCTGCTATTCTTGTTGGAAAACTGCTGATGCAAGAGACAATTCTGACAAAAGCACCGATTTCTTATCTGCTTTTACTGTTAATGACAAAGAAATTTTCAAATCAATTCAAAACATAAAACATTTTTAAGGGGATTGACGGTATTTTTTATTTTAATATTAAGTCCTGCTCTGCTATGTTTTCTCCTCTTTTGAAACATATTTTTAGCTTATCTCTCGCGAGGGGTATTTTTCCTGGTTTGTGGAAGTCTTCTACAGTTGTACCCATCTTTAAAGCTGGCGATACGTCACAAATTATTAAATACCACCACATTTCGTTATTGTGCGGTTTTGCGAAGGCTTTCGAAAAGGTTATGCGTAACCTAATAGCTAAGTTTCAAGCAAAAAAACAACAACACAGAAACAAGATAGTGTTGTTCAGAATGTTTTTTTCAAGGGAAATTCCGTAGAAACAAATTCGTGCTCTTTTCTAGATTTATCTGTACCGATATTCACAAACAGACGCAGTATATTTTGCCATGTCGAAGGCCTTTCATCTTAAGAATACTTTGTTTTTACCCCTTTGCAAGCTTTCTTTGCATGGCCTGTTCCCCCTTCTTTTTGAATGGTTTAAGAGCTACTTGAGTTTACGGAGTAGCACGGCTCGTGTTGGGAAACTCATTTTTAAGGTGTTTTTTATCGACTTCCGGTGTGCCCCAGATGTCAAATCTAGGACCACTATTTGTTTTGCTTGTAAACGACATAATTCCATGCGTCATGCATTTTCGCTGACGACACCAAAAGTGTTTCAATGTTAAAAACTGAAATTGGTGTGATTTCTGAGTGTTGTGCCAAAAACACTTCGTCTCTAAATCCAGGAAGAACTAAATTGATTTTTTTTTACCAAGTAAACGTGACTTTTTTTGTTCCCTGATGTGCTTGAGGGCATTGCGATATACTCTGTATCTCATGTGAAAGATCTTGGCGTCTACATCGACAGTACTCTTCTATTTACTGCGCATGCTTCTAAGATCTTTGATTCAGCGATAATAAAGTTTAGAATGATCACTAGTTTTTATCACGTTTTGAAGCGCAGCTCTTAGGCGCTCCTTCCCGTGTTTTCCGGCGTCGGCGTCGCCGTCGCCGGCGGCGTAACCTTAGGAGGAGGAGGAGGGGCGGAGGAGGAGGGGAGAAGGAGGGGAGGGTTCTCCGCAGGGTTGTAAAAGTTACTTCAAAAATATATCTGAGAAACAGCTACAGTTACTCATACGAAAAGGTACCTAGGTACGTAACTATGTACTTGCTTAAAAATGTACACTAGGTACAGGTACAGTCAGCACGGAATGAAACCCGAACGCCGGAACGCGTGGCCATCGACACAGGCTGCTACACCTAGAGGGCCCCTGAGAACTGATGAAAATGCGCCGGATTGCGAGTGTGCGGGTCCTACAAAGATGTGCTCGATCCTCGCGCGGCGTGTCTGGGACTTCCGCGTTTCGCCGGTGGCGCGCAGTAAGCGCCGTCACTCGGGGTGTTTTTGTGTTACCGCACTGTCGCCCGGACGACACCGGGCGGCCGCTTAACCTGGCTATAGCTCTTTGCGATAGGCGCTGTTTAGACAGGCTGACGAATTTATTCTGCTCCGGAATTGATAAGCCTGGCATATCAATGGTTACCAAAGAGAGCGCCAGCGAGCATTTCCTCACTTTTCATAAGAATCGACTGATAAACTCACACGAAAACAAGCGCATTGCTTATAAAAAACCGAGGCATCCGCGTCAGTCTGTTGCAGCATTTTTTTTTCATAAAGAGTATGGTTGTGCCAGTAAACGAATTTTATTTCGAGTTTATGACGTTTCACTATTTCTCAGAAACCGTGTGTGCCACATCATCAGGCACTACGGGTCTTCTGTTCACGAAATGATTCAACTTTCTTTTGGCCCTTGCGATACACAAACGATAATTAATGACACGCTGAAGAGATATCACTGGGCATCCGATACTCAAAGCAATACTTAATGGGTGCGCTGGACAAATCGGACCAGAGTCGGCACAGAGTGACGTATTGTTTAACAGTCAAGTCACTAAAACTAAGGAAAATGTTTGCTGAGTGCGCGAGTTAGTAGACCTGCCTTATGCATTATAAGGGATTCGCAGCGAGGCATACGAGCCTGAAGAACAAAAGGGGTTAATCGACGAGCTCTGGGAGTGGATGTATGGATGTGCTCATATATTATACACTAAATATTTGTAGCAGCAACCTTCAGTTGAGTGTCAGCACTCGTCATGTGTTTCAACTTGTTCTTAATTTCGTATGTCGCGCTGTTTTGCTTAAGTACTTCTAATTTTAAAATTACGATACATTTAACAAACAATAAAAACTGCGCACGCCAGGAGCAGAAGACACCATGGGCGTGCTCCGCTGGCGCACGCGCAAGCAACTATCTGCTGCTTCTAGCATCGACCTTGTCGCGCCGCGCGAAGCCGCAGCTGTCACCGGGGGACAGTGTGGCGACACAAAAGCACCCCGAGTGACGGCGCTTACAGCGCGCCACCGGCGAAACGCGGAGGTCCCAGAAGCGCCGCACGAGGGTCGAGCACATCTTAGTAGGACCCGCATCCTCGCACCCCGGTGCATCTTCATTATTTCTCAGGGGCCCACCAGGTGGAGCAGCCTGTGCTGATGGCCACGCGTTCCGGTGTTCAGGTTTCATTCCGTGCTGACCTGACTGTACAGTTACTTCAAAGATAATTTCTTTATTTATTTTCCACAAGATGTTTCAGAATATATTGGAAGTAACACGTGCGGTACAAAGGTATCTTTAGCATAGGTCCCAATTGTAAAGGGAGATGGAGCTCGTATTTACACGACGCACAAAGGTCCCTTTCACTAAAGAAGGGTTTAGAATAAACAGAGCTCGGCAGACCTTCACTTCACAGCTACTGGGAGTAACCTCAGACCCATGTATTCCAAATAAAAATCTAGAATACATGTATATGCTCTGCGTTGCTTATTGCATTGCAATAAAAAATATTTGCGAGCAAAGATTATAAAGTAAACGTGAGCACAAACCTGACGGAAGACGGTAGCGACAAATTTATACTCGCGAGAGCGGGCAGCCGCTGTTGGCCGAACGCAATGGTGGCTGTACGTGCTTTGAGTAGCGAGTACACTGTACTTTGAGGAGCGATGACGAGGCGTCCGCTTCACCTGCGCAGAGCATTTTTGTTACCATGATTTCTCCTGGTGGACCTCTGAACTTGGGTGCCAGCACTAGCGGCACCAGACAGAAAGGCCTCCAAGGTCACTGGTCCGAGGCGGAAACATGGTCGCTAATTCGTCTCTGGGAGGACAACATCGGCGAACTCCGGCGAGAAAGGAGGAACGCCGGAAAGTAGACGATCGGCCTCGGTCGACCCGGAGGCAGAAGCAAAGAAGTAGCACAGCAAACTCAGGGACACACGGAGAGTTTTCAATCCCGTTTCGCACCTTGTGTACCTCAACTGCGTACCTCATTTGGTTTTAAATTGGATAAAACGGCGGGCAATTCGGCCACATCAGCGGGACTTTCTAAAGAAAAGCTTATGTTTTACTTGCACCATGCCATAAAATCGATTAAACAATTATTAATTTGTTCTAAAACGACGTATTCTACTTTTAATAAAGTACAAATTGAGACTGCAACCTGTTTAGGCCGAAAATTATATATTGCTCGTTCGTCCCTCGCTTTAGCCGGGCTACCCCCACTGCAATAAACATCAACCCTAAACCCTCCGTTTATTTGCCGTGTGGTCCCGAACGCCTTTTGATGCAGGTACCCTTAGCTAAGTGGCCTAAGCTACAGGTCCTTTATGCAGCCCGCGTGAATGGGATTTAAAAGTTTTATAGTAAGGACACACAAAAACGAGTTCAATTAATGTGCTTTATTGGTGCCGATGCGAGAAATAAGGAAAACCGCATTCACATGAGCATTCCAGGACACATTATCTTTTTCACTTAAGTGTTCTATTTGACCTTAGAATCAGAACCTCCTCGAAGTGTTTTTCTGACATCTTCGATCGCAGTTTAGGAGGAGGGAAGAGAACACGCCACTAGAGAAGAGGCAAGCGAAACTATACAAGGCGAGTACGCCTGGTATAGTTTCGCTTGTCCCTTCTTTCTTTTTTGGCGCATTTTTCTAATTTTTGTATGAACCAACTGGTCCATTTAACCACTTTTCTCTGAGCAGAAAAAAGACCTCTGATATCGCAGACCTCAGCAAGCGCGGTAAACGTAAACACTCACAAGTTTCAAAAAAAAAAAAATTATCCCTATACCTCCCCATACATACGCACACAAAAAAATCTTGCATAACATTTTATAAAAAAAAACACATCCCTATTATCGCTACACGCGGTGATGTTATTTATACACCAAACAGTGTTTCCAAACAAGCCCGCTTTGCCCACACGAGGTATGGGCTCTGCGCGTGCGCACAAACCAAATTTAGGCGAAGTGAAGCGTCTGCGCATGCGCAATACCGACAGCAGCGCCACCGCAGTGGCGTGACGTCAGTGAGTTGAGTTGGTCTATAGACGTATACATAAAGCCGCGCGCAGGGCCACGCAAGCAGCGCCCGGTCACGGATGTCTAGATGATTTATGTTTATCGTTACTCGGAACTTAACTTGTAACGTTTTGCGCTAGTTTCTTGTTCTCGAAAGAGCCGGTTCATTCTCACCTCGAACGCTAGCTCGAACCTTCCGGGCCGAATTTTCGAGATACCAACTCAAACTAGATAAGGAGCTCCTCTGGACCTTGTGGAGTCACCATCGCTCTCGCTTGCTGCTACACTCTAAAGAACCCGTGCGTCTACTTTCCGCACAACACTCGGAGAGCCAATCACCGCAACGTACGGAGGCAGCTCAGCGAATGACGATGCCGAAACTAATGTTTAGACCAAAAAACGTCGACATAGTTGTGACATTAAGCAATGCAAGCGCCAAGTTTTGCATTGCTTAATGTCACAACTCAGACTGCGTTTTTTGGTCTAAACATATGTTTCGTCATCTTCATTCGCTGAGCTGCCTCCGTAAGTTGCGGTGATTGGCTCTCCGAGTGTTGTCAGGGAAAGTAGACGCACGGGATTTTTTTAGAGTGATATTCACCGACAAATCGTCGCCCGCTTTTCTGCTGCTTCGACGTTCGTTCTTTCTTTTTTTTTTTTCTGGCACAAGTTCCCCGATTAAACCTTATTTTCAGTTTACATTGGTCGAACTCTTTTCCATCCGTGACAATATTAATAGCTCTATCCGTCTTCAGTTGATTAAAATCTTGCTCGTCATACAATTACCTTGGCGGCCAAAATTCCGGCCTATTATTCAATAGGCTAGGAATTGTACAAAAAGAAGCGGTTATATTTATTTTCGCGCAATATAATAGGTTGGCTTCATTTACCGACTGACTTGATAAAACACACGTGTAATTTTTTCTCCCAGAAATATTTTTCACAGACTGAAATTACTGCACCAGATAATCCACGGCATGAGAAACATCAACCTGGAGAAGTAGATATACTTTCCAGAGCATTGCAATAGACGTCGCCAAAATGAGAACTATGTTGTAGAGCCATTTACACTTAATAACGTTTTAGTCTTCATTTTTTTTCCTCGCACTTTAAAATAATAGAATACCCTACCCACCGAAATAGTAAACTCAAATTCTTTAACCTCATTCCTAAACTGTGTAAGAGAACATTTCAACATTGAGCTATTGTAAACTTTGTTTTGCTTGTATCTATTTTCGTTTGTAATTTCTTTGTTACCGAGTGTTTCTACTGTGCCTTTGTGACACGTTATCCTTCTGCAGTTTAGATTTTTTTATATTTTGATTATGCACTTGTTTCTGCATTATCAATGATGACCTATTACTCATAAATGTCCCGAAAAATAAACTGTAATATAAAAAATACAAAAACGCAAAAAAGAGCATCCCACAGCATGGATATTTTCATATGTATACCAAGTTTTAGAGTGTGGCATGGCGGCGGTGATTATGACAAAGATTGTATTTTTGTTTCGTTTCTTATATGTCTTCAGATTCCAGAGATAAAATACAATGTCGATAAGGAACCAACTGCGTAGATACTCCAAGTTATATGACGCAATCTTTATGTTCTGCCCGGTGTGGTCTACTGCTAGGAATTATAAGTTAATCTCTGCGTTTCGTTAAAGGCTCACCCTTGTATGAAACAATCCAATTCTGGGCGCCCTCTTGACCCAGGCATCGCTCACCATTGTGGCTGTCTCCAAAATGCGAGCGGAGCAGGCCGCTACTATGCCACGTGTTTCAACGAAGACTTCCAAAACTCCTACCAACAGGTTGGTTGCGAAAGCAAGAATTATTTTCGGTAACAAACTGCCAACCACGATGGACGTTCATAATTGTATTAAAAATACCAATTAGCTTAATTTTAACTAAAATCTACGAATCAACTTTTCATTCAGAAAAAGTGAACATATGCTTACAATGAGAAACATGCTGAACGTCATAGACCCCAGGCTAACAGTTGTACTAACCTGGCTAAATTTCTCATCTACAGCTGAGATACCAGGCGCCGTTTGGGGCTCATTACTTTTCGACTGCATACAGAGCTCGCACAGACGTTCTTTGGGAAGACATAATGGAAAAAAGGGCGCGTGATAGAATGCGGAGAGCAGGTTCGTCTGCTTCCTGAGCAAGGGTTGTAGTGACGTCAGAACGTCGATCTCTGATTGGCTCTGATTGAGAGGACAGGGGGTAGACCCCAAAGCAAGCTGCCTTGAAGTCTACCCAGAATCCCTCCAAATAGAGCCAATCAGAGCTCGGCGTTCTGACGTCACCGCAAGCCTTGCGCAGAAAGCAGTCGAACTTGCGCTCCTCATACATGGCTCATGACGTCACATCGCATATTTTAGAGCGCAGCTCTTAGGCGCCTGTTTCCGGCTTGAGCGGCGTCGCCGTCGCCGTCGGCGTAAATTGCGCGGTGCATGATGGGTAAATTTCCCTGCTAAATTTAGCGGAAAATTTTCCCGCTAAATCTAGCGGAAAATTTTCCCCGCTAAATCTAGCGGAAAATTTAATCCGCTAAATCTAGCGGAAAATTTTCCCCGCTAAATCTAGCGGAAAATTTAATCCGCTAAATCTAGCGGAAAATTTTCCCCGCTAAATCTAGCGGGAAATTTTCCCCGCTAAATCTAGCGGAAAAGTTTCCCTGCTAAATCTAGCGAAAAATTTTCCCCGCTAAATTTAGCGGAAAATCTAATCCGCTCAATCTAGCGGAAAATTTTCCCCGCTAAATTTAGCGGAAAATTTTCCCCGCTAAGTCTAGCGGAAAATTTTCCCCGCTAAATCTAGCGGAAAATTTTCTCCGCTAAATTTTGCGGAAAATTTAATCCGCTAAATCTAGCGGAAAATTTTCTCCGCTAAATCTAGCGGGAAATTTTCCCCGCTAAATCTAGCGGAAAATTTTCCCTGCTAAATCTAGCGAAAAATTTTCCCCGCTAAATCTAGCGAAAACTTTTCCCCGCTAAATCTAGCGGAAAATTTCCCCCGCTAAATCTAGCGGGAAATTTTCCCCGCTAAATCTAGCGGAGAATTTTCTCCGCTAAATTTAGCGGGGAAAATTTTCCCCTCCTCGAGGTCACGTGACCCCCAGGCCACGTGACCCCTCCCCTTCCCCGAGATCACGTGCCCCCCCCCCGTGCCTTCCCCTCCTCCTCAAGAGCTGCGCTCTAATCCGGCGTTACAGGGAGTTGTAAACGGCTTTTTTAATAACCATGTAAATGGAGGAGATAAAAGCTGCTTTTGTAAGAATTTGGAGTGACGGGTTAATATTCTATAATCTTCTGGGAGGAGAATAGCGACGTCTGTGTGAATTCGGGAGGAACAAAAGAGGGTTCGGGTAAGAGGGGAGCTCCTTGTTATCCTCTTCTCTGGTGGCCATCGCAGCGCTCCTTCAATGACGTCACGTGCAAGCCATGTACAGCTTCCGCCGAGTTAGCGAGACGCTTCTGGGCACCTGATAGAGGGGCGGACTGACGTCAAGTGCAAGACATGTATAAACAAACACACAACACAATTATTGTAATTTAAATCAGTCAATAATAGGAACACTCAGGGCGCATTCACACTGGCGGTTGAGATGCGTTTGCGAAGCGGTTGCGGATGCGGTTCCTGAGCGAAACTGTTCAGACACACCAAGATGCGGTTTGCGGTTCCTCGGCGATGATGCGTGATCTTTCGATACTTAACGTTTGGCTGCCCTGTTTTACACTCCAAAAACCAGTTTACTCCACAATCCAAAGACAAAATTTAGCTATTTTTTGCAAGCATTACGGGTTTCAGGCAGAGAAAGAAGAAATGGACCCACAAAAATCCGCATGCGGTTCCCACGACTTCGTGTACGAGCAAAGCCCAGACAGGCGTAGGCGCGCCTTGCTGACTCAGAAGAGAATGGCCCCGACCCTTTCTTCGCAGTGAACCCTTCCCGCATGAAAAGGGGACCTTGTTTCCGGGACAGAGGGACAGTTTTCTCCCCGCATCGTTCGCTCTTATCATTGTCAGAGTTGTGAGCGGCACTGGTGAAGCGTTGCGCGGGGAAGCTAGCCGGTCGTGGCTTCGTTGGTGGCGGACTCTCCTATCATCACATGCACGTCAATCGAGTCGACAGTTTGTTTGAAATTAAGCTCAAATAAACGCCGTATGGATCACCTGTGCATCGTCTGGTACGTACATTTGATTTGTTTTTAGTATGTTGCCTTTATTCCTCTTGATTGCTGAAAACGTTACTGGTCGAGCTAGCGCAGGTACCCTGCCAGCTGCTCGGCAGTGTGTTGACTATGCAATTCAGTACACGATGTCTTTATCGGCCCTCGTAGTGGTCATGCACAGTGTGGAAAGCTTCCAGTGGTTCGCGCGACTTCCTTAGTCGTTACAGAAGCTGCCATCTCGATCGATCGAAGGCGGGTTCCCATCTTCTACGGGCAAAAACTATCAAGGCAGAGATCGACGGGCTTTGGCTCCCCGAATGATAAACAAACTCTTACCCGAAACAAATCACCGGAGCGAAGCCCGTTAAAATTACGGGTCAATTTTTTTCTCGGCGGATTTAAGTGAGGGGACGTGAACATCACGTTTCTTCGTTGGTTTGTGTGCTTCAACTCTTAGACTACAGCGACTTGGACGCCTCACCAGTGACAGATGCCATCCTGTTTCAAAAGCCACCAACGTGACGTCAGCGTCGCGTGGCGATTGGTTGCCGCTTTGCGGCTTGCGAAAGCGATTGGGAGGAATCGATTGGTCCCAAAGTTGTTGGCAGAAACGCGCCCCAAACGCTCGATCCAGCCGCTTTGCGGTTGAGAACGCGCGGAACCTCTTTGCGGTTGGCGGTGAGTCCTACTTGCTTCTCTAAGGAGACACAGTGATACTGAGGGCACACACGTGTGAGGAATTACCTGCGCATGCATGAGCGTGTGCAGGTAATTCTTTTTGTGTTCTTCGTGCTATTTGTATTACTGGTTCTGTACACATGCTATGCTCATTTCGCTGATATATTAAAACTTCTCTTGTTACGCTCCGGTGACGTTGAGGCAAATCCAGGACCCCTGTCTCTCGATTAGTCCAAGCAGTCTAACGACATGTTCAAACTCTTGCAAGATGTTGATAAACTTACGGTCAAGATTGACCAAGGACACGCTAGCCTTTTTTAAGTCTATTAATTGTTGAGGTCGAGCTGAGTTTGGAATTGCGCAAGAAACAGCATGTGTACGCTTAGAATAAATAATGATCGTTAATATATGAAGCCTTCAAGATATCCGCGTTTACTTTTCCTCGTTGTTGTTGTCCAGACACTCTGGAGACGCTCGCAGATTTATAACCATTAGAACTATTACGGGGGAGTGAGGGCACATAAAAAAACAGCGCCAAATACATTTTTATTCAAGCGCCCTTGCCAAAAAAAAAAAAAAGATCTGCGTGCATTTACAGGTTTGTTTCTATGGCTTTTTATCGACACATCTGTATTCACGTAGTGAGGAGGTGCCAGGACCCCGACGGAAGTGAACGTGGTGCCCTCAGGGTTAACGCTGTGTATAAGTGTTATTTTATTTTTATTTATTTTAGCTCTCACTTAAAAAAAAATGTATATAAGCCAACTGAGAGCATGCCGACTTAGTGTCTTCGCAATCCGTACTTCTATTAACACAGCGACGATGGCTGTTTCGAAGATGGTGAGTTTCTACATGGCGAGAATACCTTATTACTTAATGCCCTACCTCATTGGCAATTGCTTGCCGTGACTGTCGGCTTAGAGATGTAACGAGGGCGAACCCAGACTAATTACGAGACGTTTGTGTGTTGCTATGAACTAGTCACACTAGAGCGACAAACAGCAAGCACCGACAGCAACAAGTCTATAGGAGGATCAACACGCACGCGAAGGTATCTTAGTCGTGGAAATGGAGCGTGCTGGTTAAGTTACGGTGTTTGAGGAGAATAACATAGAGGACGAAAACAGGACGACACGTTTCTCCACTTGTCGTCCTGTGTTCGTCCTCCATGTTATTCTCCTCAAACACCGTATCTTAAGCAGGCTTGCTGTCTCTGGGCCTTCGTGAGGTAAGCACGAGGGATAATAAGCCTGAAAAGATATTTTAACGTGATTGCTGCTCCTACTCTGGTTTCGGCTGTTGCTGTTTGTTGCTCGAATGGGACTCGAAAATTAGTAGTCTTGCACAACATTATATGTGCGCAAAAATAAATTTATTTTTCATTTAACAATTTATTTTTGTAAGTTCTTGTGTTTTAACTTTGACTTTTACTCGGTCGTTTTTTAAAAGTTTGTTTCCTCGTAACTAGCGTTCTTGTGCCTAGTCTTCATTATTCCCGTAAACTAATACAACTTTTTTTCGGCACCTCACCCTTTTTTTCTTGCGTGACTTTTTTCGCCATTAAATTAGAATTTTATTTTTATCATCCTACGGCTGCTGTGTCTGCGCACATTACTTTTGCCTTTATATCAACGGAAGCATTTGTCAACATTCGCCACTCTTTATATATATATATATATATATATATATATATATATATATATATATATATATATATATATGTATATATATATATAAATTTGTAAAAAATGGGTATGTTGTTAAATGTTTTACGATTATTTGATAGGTGCTGTAAGAGAAAAACTTGATTCATATTCTAGAGAATGCCCAGTAGAATGATGTTTCGTTTCCAGTTAGTCCTTTATAGGCAAATATGTAATCTTTCAACTTTTTTAGAATAAAATGTAACGCATTTCCTAAGAACGATTTCTGCAGGGCACCTCCGCGTAACGTGCTTTTAAAATATGGCCGGTTCGAAGGACGGCAGTCTTCTAGAGAGGCAAGGTTTAATTTGCTGTGCTTGGCTTGAGCGCTGAGATTTCCCTGTACGGTGTTAGAAAAAATAATAAAATTTAACATAAATGAAAAAAGAATTTCGTTGTTGCAGAGAGATATAAAGTCGCTCGTGATTAGAAATTATTTACGAATTGTAGAAAAAAAAAAGGAGAACAATAAGGAGGGGTTTTCGTCCGTAAAAAACGCAGAGCGTGACCTATTACGTTGACGCTTGGTGATTCGTGATATGTTCATTGACGTTCTCATCGGCTAATAGAGAGCTTTAGGGAACCGTTTTTTCCCATCAGATACGGTACAATGAACCCTCCGTTACAAACTGCGCATGCGCTATCGCAGAAGATTCGCACATGCGCAGTTCAGACCGGAGTGCACATTGTACCGTATCGGATGTGAAAAAACGGTTCCCTAAAACGTTTTAATGATTTAGCCTCTTCAGGGATGGAGTGACAATCATACGTGGGTCAGACGGACACGTTAAAGGTCTTCAGAACAAACTCCTTTAAAGGGCCGGCGAAACAGCGCACGCCGATAAGCGCAAGATCGCGAGCTAATGGAGCAATTTTTATAACCTTTATATGTGAAAGTCTGACCCAGGTAAAACTCACCAGTCTTTCAGTTTCTTAAGGTGTCAGCGACCAGAGTTGCAGGTGGTTCCTTTTAATGTTTTGTTTTACCGAAATTTATTATGCCTTCGTGTTTTACTTTTGCCATATACAATTCAATTCATACGCCTTTTTATAGCCCTCTCCCGTTATGTGGGTTGCTATAGTCCCTAGCAACTTAAAAAGCCCAGCGCGGGAAGAGTCTCGAGTAAATGAGTATCGCTCCAAACCAATGACATTGCGGCATTGGTCAATAAAACGCCAGAGAACAAATTAAGAAAAAAGAAAACCGCTTGAAATAAATTAGACACATTCGGCGTTTCTTAGTGTCTGAATGAGTATAGTTAAAACAAAAACGAAACGCAGCTATAATTTAAAAGTTCCTTCAGATATCGCGTAAACAATATATTTTATTTCGGTTATTTAGTTTTGGTGTGCCAGCATACGAAATACCGTACTATTAGGAAGCAAAAAGCAATCCTTGATTGTTTTAGACCTTCAAAAAAGAAATGGAATATATTAAACTTTACAAATGGTCTCCGTGAAAGCACATGCTAAATTGTAATGACAATGACAGCTAAGAAAAAATAAACGCAAGGATTACGTTCACTCTTTTCGCTTCGTGATTCAATCTTCGACGTCCTCATGCTGCAGTCTCGTTGGCTCTGGAGAAATAATAAAATGCACGGGACTCGACACGACACCCTGCCTTTCCTAAGTTATTTGTGATTATGTGTGACTAAGGAGCGATTAAATCTAAAAACCAAAGAATGAGACAAGTGCTTAGAAAGTTTCGCGCTAAATTTGTTGGAAACATTTTTCTGTCTAGGTTCTGCTGTTGGCCGTTGTGCTAGTCGTCGGCATCTGCATCACCTCGACAGAAGGACAGCCTCGACCCCCGGACGTAACCCTGGACGTAACTTCAGACGAAATGGTGGTCGTGTGACCAAAGCTCCCAGTCCCTACAAATATGGAGATCTTGGAGATAATCCTGGTCACTTATAGGGAACTGGCATCATGTGCATTCTGAAGAATCTGTACTTTTTCAGTCGCGGCGTACAAAGTGCTCAAAGTGTTTTTGAATGTTTTTTGAAACTTGTCGAATGTGGACATTTATTTTTGGCCCCAAACCTGCGTTTTCTGCTGCATTCTTGAAAGAGCCAAAACAAGAAGTACAGAAATAAAACCATAGAAAACTTTGCTTTATTTTGTGCTTTTGTGGATTTTACGACCTACATTCCAGGCATGAAAAGGGAGATTCAAATAACAGAGAACAAGCAGGCAAGCTGGTGAACTTCCAACATCTTGAGCACTCGAGTCTTATGTGAGCAAGAAGTGGACAACACATTTACATGCATGAGTGTGTTATCCACGTTTTTGTTCCTTATCCTTATCATATCAAGTTCCTGTTCCTTATCATAAAGCCCCTACCTATTGTTCCTGGATGTATTTTTCACGCAAATGTTCTAGCACAGCGTATATACCTGCTTTACTCAGGTAGCACGTAAATAAGCAAGAAAATTACTTAGCATCTTTGAAAAGATGGATTTCTTATACTCACAAAGGACTGTTGCCTTAAAATAAAGCAAGCCACATGGTTCGTAAAAACTTTTTTCCCTACATATTTTTTTGCGGTGGTTGGACGGCAGTTAATAGTACAGTTGTCTGAATAGTTCTTAAAAAGAAATAGCGCTGCGTCATTTCTACCTTTAACTCTGCAGAGGGAGTCGGTAGTGTCTTGGCTTTTCCAAGCATTAGGATGGACACGAATTACGCAGTGTTATGAAATTTGAACTGCTATGTGCACATCCCTAGCCGGTAGTATCAGGGACACCAAAAGCCAGATATCTATTGCCAAGGTGAAATATCTTTTCAGAAAGAGAGACGACATCGTTTTATTTTTTCGCCGAGAAGCGTTGTTTACTGAAATAAATTCTACAGGCGCGCGCAATGTCAAAGTTATTTTTGTACATTATTGGGCTTAGGTGGTCGGCAGCTCATAAAGAAATTTGGTGTTCCAAATTTCGCATTGTATGCGAAATTTGTGTTCCAAATTTGTGTGAAAAAATGTGTTCCAAGTTTTGCATTTTATTACCATCTCTAGCGGGTCATCCTCATGGAGTCTCAGCTTTCTGCAATGCGTAGCTGATTTTCGCGAGCTCAAAAGTAGGCATTCATCGCCTCGATCAAACTCTGTGATAACCAGCACATCATTATTTTTTTTCCTTTTACGAGCGCTTCTCCGCTTTAGTGTAAAGTGGTAAACTCACAGGTGTTTTATCTTGTCGGTTACGTAGAGCTGGGGCAAAAATTAAGTAAGCAACAAAATTTTTACGTTTACAACTTATAATAAGCTTTATGTTAGACCCTTCAGAAAGTCCGCGCGCACTTATTCTGGTTATCGTTATTCAGGTGACCTGTTGATGCTCTCAAATTTTTCAATTATAATGATGGATACGGAGTAGGTAGAACACGGAGGGAGCTAACGCCCTGTACTCTTTGATGCTATCCTTCGTCTCATCCTACGATGGACTAAAGGCCAATGCCAGGGTCCGCTATGTCCAATCACGTTTCACGCTAAACTATGACATGATTACAATGATTTTGGGTGGACGAATAATGTCCGAATCGAAAATCGATGCATCATTTCTACAGCTTCAACACTGCAAACAGCCCGTATTTCATGGCTTTCTTTGCAATGTAAAATTCATAAGTCACTCAGTGCTATTCGATCCGAACCACTGTTCGCTCATCTCTATTAGTGATAGGAGACGCGGGGACCAATACGTGCATCGCAGCTAAGTACCACGCAGTTGCTAAGTGGCTCGCGATTGGATTTGGCTGTTCGTAGCTGTTGCCTTTAGTCCATCGTAGGGTGAGACGAAGTATACTGGCGTTCTAAAAGAAAAATTAAAGCGACAATCATGTGCTCTTACTGTCTCCTCCCTGATCGGCTTCCTCTTGACACTTTTGCATTCATATCCGTAGTTGTGGGGTGCAAGGACCTTGAAGGAAGGGAGTTCGGTGTCCGTAGAGGCACCTCTGCATATATGCCAACGGAAAGCATGCCAAAGCATAGTATCCTCGCAATCCGGGCCCCTCTCATCACGGCGACCATGGCTGCCTCGAAGGTGGTGTTTCTACACGGCCAGGATAACTTAAGTGTCCTACTTCATTGGAATTGCTTGCCGCGATGGCCGACTTAGAGATGCGTTGAGGGCGGACGCGGGGTTGTTGCGAGAATTTTGTGCGTTGATATGAGGTAGTCCCACTGACAAGCAGCCACAACCGGCACCAACATGCCTCTATCACGTGCAGCCTACACGCGAAGGTACGTCTTCGGAAGGCTTGCACTCTCTTGGCTCTCCTGAAGTAAGCACGAGAGGCTGGACGCATGCGAATCTACTAGAGAGTTTTATACTAGACCGCACCAAGGCTTTGGGTCACCCAAGCAGCTTATTAAATCGTACTCCGCATGCTTAGAAGTTCTGCTCATGCTCAGTGCGAGACCCCAAGGTGCTCAGAAGTCCCTACTTTCGCGCGCATGCTGATCTTCCTCGAGGCTTGTGGGTTTTGCATGTTGCTGTTTATTGATTTTGTGGGACTCAAGCATTAGTAGTGTTGCACGAAACCAGTATTTCTTTGGAAAATAAAAGAGTAATAATAGAGTGAACTTTTTCTTTCATATCGAGTAGCTTAAAGCAAAATTTAGCACATACTCCAGGGCATGCCCAGTAAAACATTGTTCCGTCTCAAGTTTGTTATTTATAAGCAACTGTTTCATCTGCCAACGCGATTCATATGCTTTAAAAAAAGATTAAGCATTCGAAAACACTTTTCTGCAGAGCACCTCAGCGTAACTGATAGAGCTCTTACGTTACGACATGTTCCGAGAGTGGCAGTATTCTTGAGAGGCAAAGTATTAGTTGCTGTGTTTGGCTTGAGCGTATTTGTGAGTTTCTTTAGCGCCAATTCGAAAAAAGATGAATAAATTATACCGCGAATGCAAACATCAGTTACGCTCTTGTAAACATAAATAAAGCAACTTTTAATTGAAATTTGTGCAAAAACTGAAAAGGCAGTGGAAGAGGTTTTAGTCATTTTGAGGCGCAGGGTGTGAAAATTACGTCCAAGTTTCCTGCTTCGTCATCAGCTCTTAGTTCAACCTCTTACGGTAACAAAGTAGAGTGCTTCAACCTTTTCGAGGCTGAAGCACTCTTGATTCAACCTTCAAATAAACAACCTTTTAGGGGACGGAGCGAAAGTAAGGTTCTTGAAACTGGCCACACGTTCCCTTCCTTAAGCTTTCAGCTAAGAAAGTTCTAGGAGGTCTTTTTTAATTCGAAAGCATCAACATGGAGCGAAGCTGGCCTTGTCTTTAGCCGTTTTCTGTGGCAGCGAAAAGCGGGACCTAAAGTCCCATCGGCTGAGCGGAGCGACACCGAACTACAGCAACGCAGGTATTTAGTGACGGAAGCCGACGGGGCCGCTCAAGGTCAAAGCGGACGCGCCTCAGAAATAAAACACGAAGAAAAAGCACAGCAACGCAGATGCATCGTCAGGGAAGCTGAGGAGCCGGCGAGGTTCGTCGCACCTGCGCAGTGGGGTGAGTGTGATGTCGCTGTCGTAGCGCCGTGTGAAAAATGAACACATGGCGTGATGCTTGTAGAAGTGCGCTGCGTGTAGGAATGCTTTCGTATTCCTACACGTAAGCATTCTTAAGTGTCTCTGCGGAATTTTTTAAATGTTTTTACCAACATCTATGCGTAGCCTTTGCTTTGTTTTTTTACCACATACAATTCATGACATATTTATAGCGCTCTGTCGTTACTTGAAGTTGCTATTAGGGAGTTTAAGTAGACCGTTTTCCCCCCTCCGCTAACCCTCCGCTACGAAGAAACCGCCACTGCGCCTGCGTGCCGATGACCTTGGCTGTAGAGTTCCGGGTATACGCTTAGCGAAGGGGGAAACACGGTCTACTAAAACTCGCTAATGTCACTGGGAGCCTAAGACATCCAGGGCGTCGAGTATCCCTCCGTCACCATAGACACTGTGGTATCGGCCTGTCGCGAATGACGAGGTGACAAAACAAAGGAATAACTGAGAAAACTGAAACGTTTAATGGGGCGAACTTGTGCCCAAAAATAAAAGGAAAAGAGAAAGATAACAGGAGAGCGTCGCGGGCGTCGATGTCGGCGAAACCGCAGGATCGAGCGCTGGGGCGAGACTGACTGCAGATCGCCGCGCGGAGCCCTTATGTAATCGCGTTGTCTTCTGGAACAATCGGCCTAGAAGGTTCGGCGACTAGAACATTCGCACCTCGAACAGGCGACAGAGTTCTCGAATTCACCAGAACTTTAAGCTGCAAGAATAAATAAAAGGACGCGTAACTCCCGGGAATCGAACCCTGGCTCTTCGCGTGGGAGGCAAGCGCGATAACCGATAGGCCACGGCCGCGCTGCCTACCTGGCGCGCGGCATTACTCCCCCTTTAAAAAATGCATCGCCCCGATGGAACACAACACAAAACAAAGCACATAAAAAGGATGGCAAACTGAAGACTCATTTGGAAGACATAAGGTCCACAGTCCTATCGAGCATAGTACGGCTTCATGGCGCACGACGTGAACGACTTCAGGTCGTGGTGGGCGGCGTGATGTAAGTCCGTGTTCCGGCGGGCATCACCTCGTAGTTCAGGTCCCCGAGTCGACGAAGTACTTTGTAGGGTCCGAAGTAGCGCTTTAGGATTTTCTCACTAACACCACGGCGCCGTATCGGTGTCCACACCCATACCCGGTCTCCGGGTTGGAAGTGGACGTCCCTGCGACGAAGGTTATACCGGCGTGCGTCGACTCGTTGTTGCTCCTGAATCTTGATTCTTGCCAGTTGACGAGCTTCTTCCGCGCGTTGCGAGATCAGTTGAGCATCGTCGTTGCCATCGTCGGCCGGCACGTGAGGCAGCATGGCGTCGAGCATTGTGGTAACCGTCCGGCCGTGTACCAGTTGGAACGGTGTCATTCCCGTGGTTTCTTGCACCGCTGTGTTGTACGCAAACGTGACGTACGGCAACACCTCGTCCCATGTTTCGTGCTCTACGTCGACGTACATGGAGATCATGTCGGCGATCGTCTTGTTGAGCCGCTCCGTTAGCCCGTTGGTCTGCGGATGACAAGCGGTTGTTCGTCGATGGCTCGTATAACTGAGCCGAAGAACTTCTTGAGTCAGCTGTGCCATGAAGGACGACCCGCGATCGGTGATCAGCACTTCAGGTGCGCCGTGTCGAATGAGAATAGACTCGACAAAAAAGCTAGCGACTTCTACCGCTGTTCCCGATTGCAGGGCTTTCGTCTCGGCGTATCGTGTAAGATAATCGGTCGCGACGATAATCCACCGATTTCCTTGCGCCGATGTTGGGAACGGCCCAAGTAAATCCATTCCGACCTGCTGGAAGGGCGTAGTCGGTGCAGGTATCGGCTGCAGGAGTCCTGCTGGCTTCGTCGGAGGCTTCTTACGTCGTTGGCACTCATGGCACGACCGTGTGCACAGGTGGACTGTATTCGGGAGTCTCGGCCAGTAGTACTTGTCACGAATCCGGGCGAGCGTCCTGCTGTAGCCAAGGTGTCCAGCCGCCGGGTCGTCATGGCATGCTTGAATGATTTCTTCTCGCAGGCTGGCCGGAACAACCAGCAGCCAGGCAGGGTCGCTCGTTCCGAAGTTCTTCTTGAAGAGCACGCCTCGTCGCAGAACGAAGCTTGGCAAGTCTCGGGCCAAGACTCGCGGAACAGAGCTTCCTTGACCTTCGAGGTGGTCGATCACGGCGCGAAGTTCGGGGTCGTCTCGTTGAAGTGCTCCCATGCCGGTATCTGTTATTGCTCCGAGAAAACGGGCGTCATCATCGTCGTCGGTGCTGTCAGGAGGAGATTCGACTGGGGCCCTAGACAAACAATCGGCGTCATTATGCTTGCGGCCAGACTTGTGCACAACGGTCACGTCGAATTCTTGCAGTCGAAGGCTCCAGCGAGCGAGGCGTCCTGACGGGTCCTTGAGGTTGGCGAGCCAACAGAGAGCGTGGTGGTCCGTGACAACGCGGAACGGGATCCCGTACAGGTATGGGCGGAACTTGGTTAACGCCCAGACGACAGCGAGACATTCCTTGTCGGTTGTCGAGTAATTTTTCTCTGCCTTGGACAGTGCCCGGCTTGCGTAAGCGATCACCCTCTCTGCTCCGTCTTGTCTTTGGACGAGCACCGCACCTAGCCCGGCGTTGCTGGCGTCTGTGTGAACTTCTGTTTCCGCTGACGGATCGAAGTGTCCGAGGATAGGGGCGACTGGAGTCTTTCCTTCAGTTCGTTGAACGCTTGTTCTTGCTCCTCCCCCACTGGAAGTTCACGTCGTCCTTCGTCAGATGCGTGAGTGGTGAAGAAATTTTGGCAAAATCGCGAACGAAACGTCTGTAGTATGCGCATAGCCCAAGAAATCTTCGTACGGCTTTCTTGTCTGATGGCTTCGGAAATTCGGCGACAGCGGATGTCTTTGCAGGGTCAGGACTTACACCTTGAGCACTCACAACATGGCCCAGGAATTTGAGCTCACCGTAAGCGAACCGACATTTTGACGGCTTCAGTGTCAGTCCAGCGTTCTGGATAGCCTGTAGCACGGCTCGCAAACGTCTGAGGTGCTCGTCAAAGTCGCTGGCGAATACCACGACGTCGTCGAGATAGACGAGACAACTTTGCCATTTCAAGCCGGAAAGAACGGTGTCCATTACGCGCTGGAACGTCGCCGGTGCTGTGCATAGCCCGAACGGCATCACTTTAAATTCGTACAGCCCGTCCGGCGTGACGAAGGCAGTCTTTTCGCGATCTCGTTCGTCGACCTCGATCTGCCAGTACCCACTCTTCAGGTCCATCGACGAAAAGTATCGGGCGTGGCGCAGCCGGTCCAGGGTGTCGTCGATGCGTGGCAGCGGGTAGACGTCCTTTTTTGTTACAGCGTTCAGTCGGCGATAGTCCACGCAGAACCGAAGAGTCCCGTCTTTCTTTTTCACAAGGACTACCGGTGAAGCCCACGGGCTGCTTGAGGGCTGGACAATGTCGTCATCGAGCATTTCTTGGACCTGCTTCTGGATGACTTCTCTCTCTTCACAGAGACACGGTACGGCGACCGACGAAGGGGAAGCGCGTTGTCTTCAGTGACAATTCGGTGTTTCGCAACGGTCGTTTGGCGCACCTTTGACGACGTGGAGAAGCACTCAGTGAACTCGGCGAGAAGGTCACTGAGTTGTCGTCGTTGTGGGGTAGGCAGGGTTGGGTCGATGTCAAACTGCGAAGACGGCGTTGTCTTGGGTGGCCACGAAGAGAGGTCTTCTGATATTCCGGCGATTGCGGCTGAGTCCGGGAGTTCCTCGGCGTGACCCACGGCGGTGCCTTTCGTAAGGTGCTGGGCCTCCTGTCGGAAGTTCGTTACCAGTGCGACAGTGTGTCCGTCTTGGAGCTCCGCGACGCCTCTTGCGATGCCAATCCCTCTTCCTAGAAGCAACTGGAGGCTTCCTTCGAGCAAAACGTCGCCGCAGAAAGTCTCATCAACCCCGACGGGTACGAAAACACTTGACCGCGGTGGTAGGTTCACGTGGTTTGCGAGGACTCGTACCGCGGATGACGTCGCTTTGGGTTCCTCCGCTGGTGGAGCAGGTTTTCGTAGCGTCAGCCGGTTTGCTCCGAGGTCGATGACGGCGCCATACTCGCAGAGAAAGTCCATGCCGAGGATAACGTCCCTCGAACAGTCTTGCAGAACGACGAACTTGACAGGGCACGTCTCACCGTGGATCTCGACGCGAGCAGTGCATCTCCCAACCGGCGTGATGAGGTGCCCTCCGGCGGTTCGTATTTGAGGTCCATCCCACGGCGTCGTGACTTTTCGAAGGCGGCGGGAGAGCCTCCCACTCAAGACTGAGTAGTCTGCTCCGGTGTCAACGAGTGCTGATGCGTCGTGGCCGTCGATGACGACGTTTAGGTTATTAGACACCGTTGCAGGGGCGTCGTGTCGGTCTCTGGTAGCGTTCGAGTGGGGACCCTCCGACGTTCGTGGAGGATCTTGGCGTCGGTCGTCTTCGGCAACTCCACCTCCAGGGGTTGCCGCGCCTAGTTTCCCCGGCGAGGAGCGAGGGGTGACAGGCTTTCACGTCGGGGTCGGTGCATCGGCGAAGCTGGACGTCGTGGCGACGGCGACCGGAACTCTCGGCGGGACGCAGGCTCGGGTGACTGAGGTCGTCGCAGGTACTCGTCGATCTCCCGAGGGCGTTCACCATAACGGGGGCGTGGGTCATTCGGGTGGAACCCGCGCAGCCCGAGTCGTCGGTATGGGCATTGGCGGTAAGTGTGGTTTGCTTCCCCGCAGTGGAAACACAGAGGGCGTCGGTCGGGCGTTCGCCACACGTCAGTCTTCCGGGGTGCGCTGGGCTCCTGGCAGGCGTACTGGACCTGGACGTCGTGGCGACGGTCCTGCTGCGGCGCAGGAGACTGACGTCGGGGCGGCGCAGAATAGGCTTGAGGAGGAGGTGGTGGCCGTCGGGCCACTGCGGCGTAGGTCAGGGTGGGCTCCTCGGGTGCTGCTACGCTGGCAGGAGCCTCCGGTTGAATTGCCCGCTGAACTTCTTGGCGTACCACTTCGGCTATCGACAGCGAAGCCGGCTGGTTGGCAGCAGGCAGCAGCTTCCCGAGCTCTTCCCGGACGATGTCGCGGACAATTGCACGAAGATTGTCAGCGCTGGTGCCGCCCTCGTCGAATCGGGAACATGTCAGCGTCGAGGCAGCAGGCGTGCCGGCGAGTCGGTTGTAGTGGCTGGCTCGGATTGACAGGGCCCGCTCGATGTTAGTTGCCTCGGCAACGAATTCAGCGACAGTAGTTGGTGGGTTGCGAACAAGGCCACCGAAGATGTCACTCCTCACTCCTCTCATCAAGACGCGCAGCTTCTCTCCTCGGTGGACTGAGGGTCGGCGCGGCTGCTCAGGCGGAGGACGTCTTCAACGAAGCTGGTGACCGTTTCGTTGGGCCCTTGAGTTCGTACTTGCAGGAGGTCTTCCGCTCGCTGTCGTCGTGTCTGGTTCGTGAATGTCTTCTTCAGGCCGGCGATACAGGTGTCCCACGACGTAAGCGACGCCTCGTGGTTCTCGAACCACTGCCTCGCGGTACCCTCCAAGGAGAAGTAGAGGTTTTGGAGGCGCTGCTCCGTGGTCCATCCATTATGGCGTGCTACACGTTCGTAGTGCAGAAGCCAGTCCTCCACGTCTTCGTGGGTCTCGCCATGGAAGGTCGTCGGGGTTCGCTGGGCAACGGGCAGGCAGATGACGGCGGCAGCGGTCGGGGTCTGCGATTGCTGGTCGTTCATCGTCGGCCTCGTTGGCTGCTTGGTCCTGGGCGGCAGAAGTCCGAATTCCGGGTGTAGGCCTTGGGTGCGACGACTGAACCGGATCTCGGTCTGGTCTTCGTCGGGTCCTCCGGAGCTTGGGTTCGGACTTGTACTGCGGGAACTTGGAGGGGTGCGCTTCACGGACATGCGGTACCCCGCACCTCCACCAAAATGTCACGAATGACGAGGTGACAAAACAAAGGAATAACTGAGAAAACTGAAACGTTTAATGGGGCGAACTTGTGCCCAAAAATAAAAGGAAAAGAGAAAGATAACAGGAGAGCGTCGCGGGCGTCGATGTCGGCGAAACCGCAGGATCGAGCGCTGGGGCGAGACTGACTTCAGTTCGCCACGCGAAGCCCCTTATGTACACGCGTAGACTTCTGGAATAATCGGCCCAGAAGGTTCGGCGTCTAGAACATTCTAACCTCGAACAAGCAACACAGTTCTCGAATTTACGAGAACATTACATTGAATGATCAACAAAAGGCGTCCCTGCGGCCAGGAATCGAACCCTGGCTTTTCGCGTGGGAGGCAGGCGCATA